>JAAAKG020177059.1:0-26543 GCA_010014905.2 Druon quercuslanigerum | reverse complement strand
TGAATCATTGGTGGAAAATAAATAATTTTTATTTAAGAAATCAACAATGCGTTCCAATATATATATATATATATATAACTCAACTAATTAGCTTAAAGTTTGAATAATTTGTTAAAAATTATTATTTTTTTTATTTCAAGATGAACATTTGCATTGATATTTAACTGTTTTGTTTGTAATGCTTTTTTTAAATGAAGTTCCTTAACGAAAAAATAACAATTTGGTTAAAATTTTATTATTCTGTTGTGAAATTGTCGTTTATGCAGAAAATAATTTTCTTATTTGAAAATTAAACTTATTAAAATTAAAGTTGGAAGACAAAATACTTTTTTAACAATTATTTTATTATTTAAGGATCTGTTATTTTAGTTAAAAACTTAACTCTTTTGTTTAAAATTATTCTTTGTATATAAAATACATTTTTTAACTGAAAAGAGTGAGTATTGCATTATTAGATATAAATTAAATTTTTTTCTTTGAAAGGTCGACAATTTTTTTTAAATGTATGTATTTCGTTGTGAATTTGTCTTTTTTGGTAGAAATCGAATCTTCTTGATTAAGCATTCATCTACTGTGTTGAAAGTTGTAACACTTGGTACAAATGATTATTTTTTTTATTTAAAAATATATCTCTCTGATTTAAAATTTAAATATTTGCTTAAAAAATGTTTTTTTTTGTTGTTAAAAATGAACTTTTTGAACTGAAAATTGTACTAGATTTCATCATTGGTGAAAAAAAATAATTTTTATTTAAAAAGTCGACAATTTGTTCCAAAAAATATATATTTTGTAATAAACTTGTCTTTTTTGTAGAAAAATAATCTTCTTGATGAAAAATTAAACTAATCAGCTAAAGTTTAAATAACTTGTTTAAAAATATTATTTGTTTTATTACAAGATGAACATTTGAATCACAATTAAACTGTTTTGTTTGTAATACTTATTTTCTTAAATGAAGTTTCTTAACGAAAGAATAACAATTTGGTTGAAATTTTATTATTTTGTTGTGAAATTGACATTTTTGGTAGAAAATATTCTTCTTATTTGAAAATTAAACTTATTGAAATTAAAAATGGAAGACAAAATACTTTGTTAGCAATTATTTTATTATTTGAGAATCTGTTTCTTTGGTTGAAAAATTAACTCTTTAGTTGATAATTATTCTTTGTATATAAAATACATTTTTTAACTGAAAAGAGTGAGAATTTTATTATTAGATATAAATTAAATTTTTTTCTTTGAAAGGTTGATAATTTTTTTTAAATGTATGTACTTCGTTGTAAATTTGTCTTTTTTGGTAGAAATCAAATCTTCTTGATTAAGCATTCATCTACTTTGTTGAAAATTGTAACACATGGTACAAATGATTTTTTTTTATTTAAAAATATATCTCTCTGATTCAAAATTTAAATATTTGGTTCAAAAATGTTTTTTTCGTTAAAAATTAACTTTTTGAACTGATAATTGTACTATACTTTATCATCGGTGGAAATAAATAATTTTTAGTTAAGAAGTCAACAATGTGTTTCAAGATATATGTATTTTTTCCTAAACTTGTATTTTTTGTAGAAAAATAATCTTTTTGATCAAAAACTTAACTAACTAGCTTGAAGTCAAAATAATTTGTTTTATTTCAAGAAGAACACTTGAATTACAATTTAACTATTTTCTTTCTAATTCTTTTTTTTAATTAGGTTTATTTACTAAAAATAACAATTTGGTTGAAGGTTTATTATTTTATTGTGTGCAAAATAATCTTCTTATTTAAAAATTAAACTTATTAAAATTATAGTTAAAAGGCAAAATACTTTGTTAAAAATTATTTTATCATGTGAAAATGAATCTCTGTTAAATATTTTCAAGTTTTTTGGTTGAAAATTTATTCTTTATGGTTGAAACTTATTTTTTTAATCGAAAAATTAAACAACATTCCACTACAAGTTCAATATTAATAGTTTATAGGTAAAATGTAAGAAATTTGGTTAAAAATGATTTTTTTTTATTAATTCGTCCTTTTGTAGAAAATTATCTTCTTGTTTGAATAATTTTCCTACTTGGATAATACTTTAATTAATCTGTTCAACAAAATTTCTCTTTTACGCGGAATCATTTCTTTTCATCTAAAGAATAGAATTTGTGCACAACTGACTTTCATCCAACAACCTTTATCATTGTTATAAACAAATCATACAATCAAATTCACTTATTTAAGTGTCACTACAATTGGCTATATGGATATAAAAAGGTATTCCATGGCAATATTAAAACTTATTTTTTTAAACGAAAAATTAAACAACATTCCACTAAAAGTTCAATATTAATAGTTTTTAGGTAAAATGTAAGAAATTGGGTTAAAAATGATTTTTTTTTTATTAATTCGTCCTTTTGTAGAAAATTGTCTTCTTGTTTGAATAATTTTTCTACTTGGTTAAAACTTTAATTGATCTGTTCAACATTTTTATTATTTAAAGATCCATCTTTTTTTATTGAAAATTGAACTATTTGTTTCATAATACATTTTTTCGTTAAAAATTTATTTTTTTTATCTCCAAATTTACGTACCTTATTATTGATTAAAAATTTATCGTTTTTAGTTAATAATCGAAATGTTTAGCTTCAAACTTCAACTCTTTTGTTGAAAGTTCGTCTTGTCGCGTTAAACATTCTCTTATTTGCGTAGAAAAATGAATTACTGGTTTCAAAATTAAAATTGGATTGGCAATTCATATTTTAGGGGATGAAAATCCAACCGGTTTATAAAAATTCGCCTCTTTTGTTTTTAAAATTCAACCATTTGATTTACACTGTTTTTTCTCTCTTGTTTGAAAGTTTTTTCTTGGCTGAAAATTCAACGCTTTGGTTAAATTTTACCAGGATTTAACTATCTGGTTAAAGTTTCTGATTTAAAATTAAATAATTATTTTTTTTATATATTAACTAATATATTTTTCTTTGAAATTAAATAATTTTTTATTTATATTTTTGCACCTATCTTTTGCAGTTTAAAATTCAACAGTCTTCTATAATTTTTGTCATAAAGATTCGACTATTTATTGAAAAATGATTTTGATTGAAAATTCAACTGCTATTTTTAAAAGTTGTCTGTTTTGCTTCAAAGATCAATTATTTGGTTGTAAATGCAACTATTTCGTCTAAAAATAATTTTGTTTGTTTGTTAAAAATTTAATGAATTGCTTTAAAAATCATCTTTATTGGTGATAAGTTTATATTTACTTGTTTATAAAACAATTCTTTTCCTAAACATTTGACTTGTTAGCCGGAAAACTCAAAAAATCTTTCGTTGAAAATTAATTTTTTGGGTAAAGAATTAATCTTTTTAGTATTTTAAGATTGGAAAATAATCAATTGTTTCAAGAATAATTTTATACATAAGAACATGAAAAAGATTCAATCATTAAAATTTTTTTTAGAAATGTATTATGTTTGGATTATTAATTTTCAATATTATGGATAATATAATAATCTAAATACATTGGTTTTAAATCAACAAAAAAAATCTTTTTATTTTAAAAATTTAACTATTTCTCGAATGCAATATGTTTAAATTTTAAATAAAAAACGTTTTATATTAAATTTAATATGGTAAGTACGTATTATTTTATTTAAAACAATTTATTTTCCTGTTATTCTCTTATTTTCGTTAAAAATACCCCTAGTATTAGAAGAGACTCTGTAAAGTTAGTATATTTTTTTTCTTTTTATTATTATCCTATACATAGTGTACTTTAAGTAAATTAAATATTAAAGTCCATATCGCTTCAAGTTTCGTGGCTTCATTCAAAAGGCATACGATGTTAAATTTATTGCAAAGAGCACTTAAGTCACTTTACTAATAAACATTTAAATAATTTCAGTATAAATTTGTCAATTATTAAAAACTAACAAAAGTAGACTAACTTCCGAAAGTCAATAAAAAAATGACAATGTTTAAAATACTGTCAGATATAAAACGTAAAATAATAATTGCCTTTTGAAATTATTTGTTTGCAATAAAATAATACCTTCACCAAAACAGGTCGTGTTTTAAAAATAATCCAGTCTAGACAAATCAATAGGATTTCTTCCATTTTGAAACTCATTCGTGAAAGAAAGATAAAATTTTAATCCTCCAATAAATCAAAAACTGAAAAAAGTGTGAAAAGTATTGGAAAAAAATGAAATAGTCGGAGTTACGCGATGATTTGTCTGCAATCAGCTATCTAACTGAAACGTCCCCTTTTATAAAGAATGACAAATGTATTCGGATCAGACTTTAAAAAAATTATATTTTATTGTATTTTGTGAGATCTGAAAATTCACTAGAAAAATAATTAATTTAAAATTTTTAGATCATAATTAAGAGAGAAGATATAGGTTAATCCAGTAAAAAAGAAATGCGAAATTTATGAGTGAATTGACGCTCACTCACGAAATGGAATAATGCGAAATTTTAGGAGATAATCACTCACTTCATGAGCATTAAATATGAAGAGTAATTTTTTTTAAATTGGGTCACTTATAGTATATAAGGAATTCCTATTGGTTGCTATCTGTAGAAATTAATAAAAAAAAATTTCTTTTTAAAAAATCGGAAAGTTTTTATTTTTGAAATCTGGTCGCTGGTTTGTGTTTTGGTTCGTTAATTATCGTGATTACGCATTTTTTTATTTTAATTCAACTATTACACTTTTTGTTGAAAATTTATTTTTTTTAATCAAAGATTCATGCATTTGGTTGAAAATTGAACTGCTTCATTGAAAATTCCCTTTTCCTTCTTTGTAAATTAATCATTTAAACGAAATCTGTTATAATAAAATTTGACATAAATAAATCTTAATTTGTTGTCAGTTCTATTATGCACGAAAATCTGACATTTTTTAATTATTTTTTTATAGTACGAATAGTTTCTGTTTTAATCAAAAAAATAGTGTAAAAATATAATTTCTCTACGTTTAAAGAATTCAGTTTATTTCCTTGTTTGAATTTTTTGAATTAAATTAATTTGTGTTAACATTGCCCTGAGTTATGTTTATTCATATTTTATTCAATTCAAATGACAATTTTGAAGAACATTAATTTTCTCTTTATTTATTTATTTTATTTATTTATTTTAATTAGTTTTTCAACTTGTTGCAATGAAACATGAATTCTTTAACATTCATTATAAAAGATGTGGAGTTTTTTAGAATCCGGCTGAAAATAATGAAGCCGACAATAAAATAAGCCGGAGGAGAAAATCAAAATCAGGCGTATTTTCTATTAACAGTTATAACAGCATTTTAAATTTGTTGAATGGGTTTGTAACTCATCACTAATGGTCGTTAAAAATTTTTTTTGCGATTCTAGAATAATGATATTAAAAAATCAGTAGTGATTTTTTAAAAATGATCTTCGTCACTTCCTTCAATATTTCAAAATTATTTATTTTTATAATGAGATTTTTATAGCTACAAAAAACTTATTATGAAAATAAATAATTTTGAAAACTTTAAATGGAAGTGTCGCTAAAAATAAAGAAACTACAACTTAATGATTGATTTATTCGCAAAAGATAGAAGTGTAAATGATTTTAAAGTATTTTTATAAATTTTAAAGATTACTGGGAATTTGAAGAAACTTATGCAATTTTAAAGGAACTAAAAATATGTATGATATTTTAAAATATTTCAAAGTATATTGTACTATTTTCAAACATCTTAAGATTTACTTTAAGGGATTTTTAGATGATCATGGACAATAAATGAAATGAAATTTAAAGGAATTCCTAGTGATTCCAAATATTTCTAGCAATTTTAAAATTATTTCAAGAAATTTTTTAAAATTTAGCGGAATTTATTGAATTTTAAAGATTTCGCAATATTTTAAAGATTCCTGAGGCTTTCAGTGCGATTCCTGTTTAGAAAACCTTAAATAATACGTTTAATGGAATTTTTATTTAAGGTATTTTATATTATTTCTACTTATCTGAATGGATTTTTTGATTGCATATTTATATGCTTTAAAAGAATAAAAAAACTGCAATATTTTGAAAAACATAAAGAAAATTCAAAGAATTTTGTATAATTTTCAAAGACTTAAAGTCCTAATAGATTCTAATTGATTCGAAAATAAACATGTGGGAAGTGTTTCACAGAATGTTTTAGTTTTTCAAAAACTTTAAGAAATTTATTAGATATTCACAAGATTTAGAAGTTTAATAGGACCTCAAAGTATTTAAAATATTTTCCGCGATTTCACAAATTTCAATGAATTTGTATGAAAATTTAGGGAATACATTTAATTTATTTTAATTCCAAAGAATTCTAAATAACTTTAATAGATTTATAGCTCTTTCGTTATTTTGAAATTTTAAATGAAAGTCGCATATAATTTTTTTATTCCTTAATTCATTGCTGAGTGGTTTTTAAAATATAAAATATTTATTATCAATAATACAATAATTAGTCGACGCAATCAAATTTTAGTCCATGAGCAAAGAAAGAAAATTAAATTCTTATGTAAGATTATTCTTTAAATAATATTTCATCTTATATACTATTTAATTTACTTTCATACAAAGTTTAAGCTCCAAAGCTAAGAGTGTCACCTGGAGATCGAGAAAATGAAATGACTACATCAAAGGTGCATTAATTTCAAAAATTAATATTAAATTTTATAGTGAAATAATAATAATATCTCAGTCTTTTTTTAAGTGTAGGTGACAGTGCAATTTTGATATCTTTGAAACTATTGAAACTATTTTGCTGGGGGAGGGGGAGGCACAGTGGGAAAAAAGCACTTTTTAGGGACAAAATCAGCCGACTCCTCAATTCATTTATTTATTTTATTTAATAATTTGTTATTTACCCTAAAATTTGCAATTGCTTATATTTGCGATATTTGTTTAGCCCCATTCATCGATATTTCTTCACAAAGGTGTAGAATTAGTAAAGTTACTTTTTTTAAATAAAAATGTAACTTGTAGATAAATATCCTGAATTTTGTTAATTTTTATAAACAAATGAATGGATATAACTGTTAATTTCTGCATTTTCGGATTTCAAATGTATTATTTCCATAATTTTTGTTATAAAAATCTGAAGAATCAATTTTTAAATGCGAACAAGCACGAAATAACAATTACAGATAATAATTTAAACAATGTTTATAAACAAATTCACTTATTTGGCATATCTATGCTTCGAAAAAATTTCATTTTCTGTAGAATCATTTATTTTCATCTGAACAACAAGAATATTACACTTTAGAGTTCCATGAAACAACATTTTTCATTGTTATAAACAATTTGTATGAACAAATTCACTTATTTTGCATTTTTATGCACAAAAAATTTGTCTTTGATGCGGAATCATTTCTTTTCATCTAAAGAATAGAATTTGTGCACAACTGACTTTCATCCAACAACCTTTATCATTGTTATAAACAAATCATACAATCAAATTCACTTATTTTAGTGTCACTACAATTGGCTGTATTGATATCAAAACGTATTCCATAACAATATTCCAGCTTCTCTACCAAACGTAAAAAATTGCAACGTAAAAATTGCAATTTATTTGTAAAAATGGTTTATAACAATGATAAATGTTGTTTCATTGAACTCTAATATATACTTTTCTTATTCTTGACATGAAAATAAATGGTTCAATAGAAATGAAAAATTTTTAATACACAGATATGCCGAATAAGTGAAATTGTTCATAAAAATTGTTTACAACAATGACAAATGTTGTTTCATGGAACTCTAATATATACTATTCTTGTTCTTTACATGAAAATAAATGATTCAACAGAAAAGAAAAATTTTCAATGTACAGATATGACGAATAAGTAATATTGTTCATAAAAATTGTTTAAAACAATGGCAAATGTTGTTTTATGGAACTCTAACGTGTAATAGTCTTTTTTTTCAGATGAAAATAAATGATTCCACAGAAAAGAACATTTTTCGAAGCATAGATATGCCAAGTAAGTGAATTTATTTATAAAAATTGTTTAAAATATTATCTATAATTGTTGTTTGGCGCTTGTTCGCAATTAAAAATTGATTCTTCACATTTTTATAACAAAATTTATGCAAGTAATACATTTGAAATCCGAAAATGCAGCAGTTAACAGTTATATCCATTAATTTGTTTATAACAATTAACACCTTTGTGACAAAATATCGATGAATGGGTTTTAGTAAATATTGCAAATATAACCAATTGCAAATTTTAAGTTAAATAACAAATTATTAAATAAAAAATTTGAAAAACCTGCACCTCTACATTGAAGTACGGTTCTTCATGAGTATTTAAAAAAAAGCTCTGATCCGTTGAAAATTGAGTAGTCGGCTGATTTTTGTCCCTAAAAAGTGCTTTTTTACCACTGTAGGGCGAGAGTAAACTCTTTTTATATCATAAATTAAATTATGATAAAACACTTTTCAACCAATCCTTTCAGCTTCTTCTCCGATTATTTTTATGTATTTTACAATTCCAGATTTTAGAAAACTTTAAGTTCCTTTAAAAATTTCATGAAATTCTATAGTATTTTAATACTATTTTTGGGAAGTGTTGACATTTTGAGGAGAAAGGAACTCTCAGTTTTCAAATTTTGGGTAATGTTGCAATTTTTATGATATCATTAAAATTGAACTATTTTACATATCAGGGGAGGGGGGTAATACACTTTTTAGATCATAAATTAATTCACGACAAAACATTTTACCCGTGCATTTCATTGAATATTCAAACATTGTACTATTTACGTTGAAAATCTAACTATTTGTTTGAGAATGCACGTGATCCTTTTTTACAAAAATAATTCTTATAAAAAATGTAACTATTCCATTTACTTTTGAAGACATTAACTAACTGAGAGTTTTTTTATACATTGTTCATAATTTAGACTAATTTTTGTAAATAATTATAAAAATAATAAACATGTCCTGCCGGATAATACAGTATCATAGCAGAGAGAGCTTGCTTAAAAATTGCAGTCGATTTTATAAAAAACAATATGATGATCCCATTAAAAACGACCACAGAGTAATTTGTTTATAAAATCTATTTAAAAATTATGAATTGTTGTTTAACAGCAAAATGTCATAGTAAAGGCTTATTGTTTGTACACATTTATTTAATTGTGATAAAGAAACTAAATTTTTCTACTAAAACATGGCCAAATTATGAATTTGCTTACTAAATGTTTTAACATCAATTATTAATTGTTTAGTATTAATAAAAAAACTATAGAGAGCTACTAGAAAGACATGACAAATTTATTTCTCCGAAAAAAACAAAATGTACATGTTGAAAAATGGAAAAACAATCAATTTGAGTATTTAAATTGCTCAAACAAATAGCAATTATTTTTTTTATAAACAAGTATCATACAAGATGTATTTTTGACATATCTGAAGATTTAGAAAAAGCGAATTCCTTTTACTGAAAAAGGACAATATTACGCATTGGTTAACTAATTTTGGTTAAACAAATTACACAAATTGTCTAAAATCAAAGAATCGAATAAAAAAGCTACAATCAAGATTTATATTGTCCTTTACGTTAAAAAACGAAACAAATCTGTTTAAAAATCACGCATTTATTTATTTGTTTACAAAACTTATTTTAATAATTAACAAGTGGACTCTATTTTTGTATAAGTTATATCAAATTTTATTCTTCTTCAGATGAACAATTTAAAAAACTCATCTGAAATAGCTATCTATCATTTTTATTCAAAATGTAACTTTTTTTTAATAATTCGTTTATAAAAATTGTAAACATTTTTTTAAATATCTGATACTACTGAACATAATTCAAAACAATTTTACCCACTAATTCTGTTTACATCTTCGAAATTTTTTATGGACGAATATTCATTGTTAAATTAAAAAAAAAACTTTTTTACAAATACTCCTCAACAACTTTGTTAGAAATTTCATGAGCTTTAATTGAAAATAAAAATTTTAAATCAACCGAAGTTTTGTGGGACTGGTGTTATAGCTAAGCTCTTTACCATACGACGAATCACTTCTTCACTTGCACATGATTTGGATTCGCAAAATAAATTTTTCGCATAACGGCGGCAGTTGGACGTACAATTTTATCAATAAATAATACAAACAATAAAATAGTCTCGCGATGGACTGAAAATTTGATTCACAAAACGTAAATAATCCTAATGTAAGAGAATGATGAGATACTATGTACGCAAGGAAACTAGATATTTGATGTATACCTGAATCAAAGCAAAAGGGATGCGAAAATAAAAACGTAGAGAATAGGATGCTAAAAGGCAGAATATGGTTGGAATGAAAATGGGAACCAGAAGATTATTTATAATAGCGTGCTACGCGTATGGTAATTCAGATTCTAGAGAAGTAAAAGACGTCAGGACAAAGAAAGGGTGATAGGTAATTTTAGGGATCCAAGGAAAAATTATAATGTAGACAGATTAGTTAGCTTGTACTTAGAAACGGGCTTATTTATTACGAAGATTCGGTTTATGGGCATACGATGATCCGCATGTACATCTAATGCAATGTATATAGCCACAGTATAATTTACTTTGTTTATAATGATGGAAAATGAAGAGAGCTGGTCAAAGAAGCAAGGATCATGAGGAGTTCTGGATGAAATACTGATGATTTTCTTCTAGTATCTCAAATAAACTTAGGTCAGAATTCGAGAAGAAAGAGAAAAAAACCCAAAAAAAACATGAATCAAAATCGAAAATTTACAGAAACCTATCAGGCCTCTTCAGCATTCACCTTGTTTCCGTGAAAAGTACAGCCACGCATAGCGAGGTAAAGGCTTTTTGAAAGAGTTATATTAAATTCCAAAAAACTGGAGTTAAAAGAACATACTCAAAATATCATACGCTAAAAGGAGTTTTGCAAAAACCTCATAACACCTGAGGAAAGATGTCTATCAATCACCGCCGAAGAGATGAAAAAAGGACTTAGAGGTACGAAGAGCTTTTCTGCTGCAGGACCAGATGGTACCAAGAACTTCTGGTTGAAGAAGTTTAGTCCCAAACACGAACATATGTTCCGCATATTCACCTTATACTTAAAGTCAGAAACGCCCATTGCACAGTGGCTAGTATTAGGACGCATTGTATTCCTACCGGAAAAAGTAAACTGGCCCAACTCAGAGAGTTACAGGTTAATACCTTGCTTGAAAACACTGTCGAATGGAAGGTATAGTGGGCTGCAGATAGAACTTGCTAATTGACAAATGAGTCTGCAAAGACACAGCAGCCCATCAGCTCGTTCTGTCAATGGCCTGGATTGACTGCGCAAAAGCATTCGATTCACCTTCTCACAGACTTATCATGTTCTGTTGGAAAACTTGAAGGTTCATCCACACATATTGTGATGCATAGAGAGATTCATAACCCGCTGGAAAACTAGATTTACTATCTCATCTAGAAATTATCGTGTGACAACGAGCAGCGTCACCTTCCGAAAGGGATTCTTTGAAGGAAATGTCATGAGCCGTCTGCTTCTTTTGCATCGCACTTCTGTCTCTATTTCTCGCATTACAATACTTTTCTGGATGCGTCTATGGTGACACTCATCGTTCCGAGCATAAGGATACTCATGTATTTGAAATGGATAACCTGAAGATCTATGCTTCTGGTAAAACAAAACTTTGGAGTTCTTTCAATATTGTCAAGAAGTACACAGAAGAGATTGATATGGACTGCATAAATTGAATTATTGAGTGGAAAAGTGTGCCAAGATTCATCTGAGGAAAGAAAAGATTATTGGCGTTCCCAACGATTCTAAACTTGTGGATATAAGTGTTGCTAGATAATTCAAACTAGCGAGGCCTATACATACCTCGGTGTGCCTCAAAGCCGCATTCAGGACCTAACATTAGAGAAGGAGTTCTTCCGAAGCAAATACAGGCATCTTCTTCGAAACATTCAGTCTTCAAATCTGTCGAGGTTGCCCAATGTATCTGCGAATAACATGCTCGTCTTCTCGGTTCTACTCTACTCGTGATTTAGGCCCCGCTTTGTCTGTATTTTGGGCATTCGTCGTGTTTGTTGTGGTTTTTCGAATATATATTGCACTATAAGTTTTGGTGGAAAATGGATTAATTGTTTTTGGATATATCAAATTTTCTCAAAAAGATGAGGACACAAATACTCTCTCTCTCTATAGACATAATGCAGCCCTAATAGTGCTTTATTATCACCTTTGCACTCATACGGCGGGGGCCACGACCCGGCCCTGCCGGACGCTGTAAGGAAGATAGAGTCAATTGTCCGAAATGAGAAATGCAAAATTGTCTGCAACTACGATTTTCGAACAGCAATCTCCGTTGCAGACTCAATGGCTGATATTGTTCTCCAAGACTTCTACGAACTATATTCGTGATCGAATTCTCGGCATCGTTGGCTATAACATCACTGACAAGGAGAAGGAAAATAAGGGGAGGTATCAAGGCCTTAAAAGAGAGCTGGCAATAACTACCCCAAATTATTCGGTTAAAGTAATTGTCTTTGTGATTGGTGCTTTTGGAGGTGCGAAACTTTCTATGATTCGTATTCTTAAAGCCATATCCGCGTGCCAGAAATATGCCAAGGAACTTGTGAGATGGATGCAGAAAGCTATTATCCTTAGGTCGCTTCGTGTTCTCAAAACACACGAGAGTTTCGCCGGCATGTGATTTCATTGTGTCCTGTGATCACTAATATCACAGTTGCGAGGCGTGGCCCTAGGTGTGACTTACCGCGGTTCTATTATGAGCCCGTATCATTTTTAGATAGCGATTGCCTCCAGTGGTGTGCTGCGGTAGTTTTTTAAACCCTTTTTCAAATTCTATATCGGTCATTAGTCGTTAGTTCAGGTCCTACCCACATATTTTTTATGATTTCAAATCTGAGAAAAGCATTATAAGCCGGGAATTATTTTTCTTCTAAAATATTTTTATGTGAGAATAACAAGCACCACTTTATTTATCTATTTCCAAAAAGAGAGACTTGGGCATTGAAGAAAAATTAAAGACTCGAGAAAGATATTTCATTAACTTTTTATTGTAATTACCAGATACTTGTAACATTTGAATCCTACTTCGGATCAAAAAAGTATTATACGTGACTTTTACATTGTCATAAGTTTAATTAATGGTGTGGATGAAAGTTGTCTGCTAATAATGTTTCAAAATTATTTGAGATTAGGCGTCTCCTGCCTAAGGGAGTCGCCTCCATTTCTTTTTGAGTCATATCTGTAATAGCCCCACTGTGCATGTTTATTTTTACACGTTTTGAAACCTTTCCAGAGTTGCATCTCATTCTATATATTCCACAAAGAGATGTATAATATCTGTGGAATATTGCAAAGATGTCACCATTCGGCATTGATATTACCATTTTTTCTTTGGTTGGTAGAGGCTCACCGACGTTATATTTTCCTTTTAATTGAATTCGTTTATCAGGAGGAAAAGTATATTTTTGAATTTTGAATCGTAGGTTCGGATTCGTATTGGGAATAAGTCGAATGAATTTAACTTGTTCAAGTTTATATCCAAGTATGCTTAAAGAAGAGAGTCTGGCAGGAGCGTATCTGCACCTGGCCGAAAGAGACGTTTCAGATGATGAAGAGGACCTCGACCTGGCACGAAGAGGAGACTCCACAGCAGGAGGACACCTGACCGGAGAACCCGTAATATGAGGGTGTGGAGGAGAAAGAGACTTTTTAGGAGAATGATACCTGAAAAGAATGTCAGAAGATCTGGAACGAGAAACCCCCGGAATAGGTTCTCCATTAGGTAAACATTCGAATGGTAAAACGAAATCTGCAACAAGAAAGAGAGGTACTGCAATATCGAAAATATAGTAATTACGTTAACCAATAAGGCTAGTTACGCAATAGCTGCATACTTTAATGTTCTTTTATAAAAGATTTTTTCAATCAAATATGCCAGACGAGAAATAGTATATGACGACACAAGGCCAGAAAGGTGGATTTCATGGTTTGCTGAATATGGGGCCTCAGCCCTATATCCAGCACATCAGGGCAGCCACCATTTCTAGTTGTGTGTCGTATACTATTTTTCTTCGACCTAAACCGAAAGAACGTTTCTTAAATTAATATTCTTGAACATAATAGTGCTGTCGGCTGCGAGCTTGCACTCGACTATATAATAGCTACTGCATTAACTTTTGTGGCTCGCGGCAGCGCACCCTAAAGGAAACTTTATGTAGCGCGACGCGCATATTTTAATTTCTGCTATCAGCTGATTTATCATATGTTGTAGATAGAGATATGATGCCCGCCCGACTCTTGTAGAAAATTTAACTACACACAAATAAATAAACGCAACGAGAGTGCTACAAACTACAACACAATACGTAATCATGTACGATATTTTCAGGATATAGAATGAGCACGAGCGCGAGTCTACTTAGCGAGCCATGAAAATATAGCAGCCAATCAGATGCGCGCATTAAGTGAGCAAGCCACAAAAAACTGTCCTTCCCTGCTTAGAAACGATCCGAGAAACACGTACTTTCGGGCAAAGGATGAGAAAAATTAAATTTCTTTGTTACTGTGCCTTATTTCTCGTTTCTCCACTTACATGGGTTTCTGAGTTTTCGTTTGTTTAAGATTCATCATTTTAGTTGCTAATTTATTTCGCTATAAATCTATTATGGTACGCACATTAGTTTTATTTTGAAGAACTTTTTCTGAAATTTTCTTTAAAAATATCCTTATTTGCCTTATTTTAAAAGCATTTTTGTCTTTGTAGCCTATTTAACACATACGAATGTAGTAATATCTTTGGATTTATTAATTTTCTTATGAGAAATTATTCTTACATAAGAAAAAACAGTAAGATTTAACTCCATCCTTTTTAATCTTAAAATATTCTTACGTAATTGATGTATAATATCATAGAAGTGTACCATATGTTCACAGGCAATCGGGCGTTTCTAGGACGAATGCCGTAATAATAGAGAAACTTTTGTAATCTCACTGTTTTTAAAAGATACATATTTATGTTCATTTTAGAAAAACTCGCATAACTGCAATTACTATAGATTGCAGATTAGGTATGACAAATTGTGATTGGCGCAAAGCTTAGAATTGTACTTAAAATTATAGATATATCATATTATGATACTTACCAACAGACTTGAGGACAATTGCTAAGGTTAAGACTGGAATATAAACAATCCTCATTTGTTCTAATTAGAAAAAAAAACAATATAATTGTGAAAAATTTGATTAACAATGTAACTGATGAATATTCTTCCACTTCATTGGATTTCATTTTATATATCGTATGCTCTATTGCCGTTATCCCATATATTATACGCGTCAAGTTTGTTCCACGTCAGATATTTACATTTGAATAGAGTTGGTTTCAAGGAATAAAATGTAGTAACTTAACTAACTGAAACTGATATCGCGATTTCATAATCTGTTAGATTATCGTTAAATTCGTTATTATCAAGGAATTTTTATATCGTTTATACAATAACCGACCATTGTAAGCTTTTAAAAACTTATAGAAGTTCTAGAAAATATGCTAAAATAATTTTATACATGATAAATATCATTCTTTTATGTTTTCTATGAATAACCAAATGCAATAGAACTCTTTTTTATCGATAATTATTTCGTAAATATCTGTTAAAATAAATATTTTAATCATAACAAAGACATATGGATCTACAAATTAAAAAAAAATGCTTTTTATAGTTTAGACGGGAAAATTTTCCCTCCCGTAGATGATTTTTTGCCATAACACATTAATAGGCGAGGCAGTTTAACCACAGATTGATCACCAATTCTTGTTAATTTCTTGAGTTGGCTGCGGGAAATATTTTATCAGAGAGGACTCCTTCAACAATCTCCAGTGGCCAGAATGTTCGTCATTAATTTATTTTTAAGACAAAATTGACTATAAATCAGGATGCACGCCAGGTTTTTCGCGAAATTTTGTCATATTTATCAAACATATTATATCTAAAGCTCGGCTTCTACGAATGAAGTCATTTACCCTTTATCTTTCGAAATATCATTTATACTTTAAAAGGAGAAGGTTGGGTCTAAAATAGAGGAAGGAGTAGACTCATTGATTTAAAGGTTGAAGGAGTCGATTGAGAAGGTAAAGGATGAACTGGGTACTAAAGAATAAAGAGTCTTCATAACAGGAGAAAAAGAGAACATTAAAAGTTGCTGCGAAGTAAAGGACAAACGGGGAATGATGAATATAAGGCAGAAGTAGAAAAAGCGACCAAAGAAGGTAGGGTGTGTAATGTGAAAAATAGGGTTAGAGGGGAAAGAAAGCACGTAAATGAAGAAATACAAATGGAGGAATGGACAGATTATTTCCAGGGTCTTTTAGGGGGAGAGCAAAATAAGACTAAAGGGGAAAAGAGAAGGGTAGTCCAAGGAGCATTGGAGGAAGGGAATGCAATAAGAAAAGAATAAGTGGATGAGGCAATAGATAATTTAAAAAGAAACAAGGCGACAGGACAAGATAGGATGGAGAACGAAGCAATGAAGTATGAAGGAGAAGGAGTTAGGGATGGGATGTGGAAGATCTGCAACAAGGTCTAGAAAGGAGATGAGTCGCCGGAAGAGTGGATGACAGGACTGGTGGTACCGCTTGTCAAGAAAGGGGTAGGAAAGAAGGTAGAGGAATACAGAAAGATCACTCTCATGTCAGTCAGCTATAAAATATATGCAGAAATCTTAGAAAAAGACTGGAGAGTCAGGTAGAACAAAAGGAAAGTATCCCACATAATCAGACGGGATTTAGAAAATGGATGGGAAATTTAGGGAGAAAGAAAGAAAAACTAGTCTCCTTGTTTGTAGATTTCAAAGCAGCATTTGACTCAGTGATCAGAAAAGTGCTATGACGGGCAATGAAAGAGAGGGGTGTAGAAGCAAAGTTGGTGGAAAGGATAAAAAAAATTTCTAATGAAACCAGGATTAGGGTGAAGACAGGAAAGAAAAAAAGGCAGTTTTTCTGGAGAGGGAGAGGTCTAAGACAAGGGGGCCCGTTGAGTGCGCTACTATTTAATATGTTGCTGGCAGACTTAGAGGAGAAGCTAAAGGAGAAAGGGAAAGGAGGAACGGGTTAAGGAAATAGCAAACTATACTGTCTAGCATACGCGGGCGGTTTACTTCTGTCAGCATAAATCTTTTCTATGAGGTTTTTTTCAAAATAATATCGATTTCCTAAATTTTTTTATTGATCATTTTTTCCTCTAAATATTCCAGTCTAATTAAAGCGATTTCTTGAAAGCTTTAGTTTTTTTACACTTTTGGTCGAATGAGTAGAATAGTTGTTTTGCATCTAATTTTTTAATGGTTAGACAATTTTCTAGAGAATTATATTTTTCTCCTCAGGCATGGCATTTTTATTCATTCATGTTATAGTTTGGACAGTAGTAGTAGGGTTAGCAACTGTTTCCGTAATTTAATACTCAATACTCTTTAATGCATCTATGATGACATGAGAATCTTCTGCTGTCACTAAAAGTATATCAAATTTTCTTCCAAATGCTCCGATTAAACTTTAGTCGAGTTTAAGATAATTTGCTGGCTTTTAGAATCTGCAATTTCTCGAAGATAATTTATACTGAGATAATAAGCTGGTCATCTCAATAAAAAATAGCAATCAAGGGAACTAAGATCATTAGGAACCGTTCAAACAGCAATATTGAGGGATTTTCAAAGAGCTTCGTGAAATTTACAAATATTTTAATTGACTTTGCAAGCACTTTAAATAATTGTAAGGAATGTCAACGAATTTTGCAGTATTTACGAAGATTTCGAGAGATTTCAAAGAATTTCACAAATGCAAGGGATTTTATAGGACCTCCAGTTATTTTGAATGATTGAAAAGATTTTCTTTGATTTAAAAAGATTAAAGCTATTTAATTCATATTTAAGGTATTTAAAATGATTTATATTTATTTTAATTTATCTTTACTAATATACGTTTAAATATTTCATAAGATTCCATAGAATTTGAAGATTTTCAAATATTTTAAGGAAAGAAAATGAATTTTCAATTATTTCCAGAGATTCCGGCGGATTTTAAACAATATCTAAATACTAAAAATTCATTATCGGTCCTCTAAATATTTTAAGTTATTGAAAGTGTTTTGAAGAAATTAAAAGATTTAAAATTTTTTTAAGACATTCCGAAAATTTTAAATATGATTCAATAACGTCAAGAAGTTTCAAAGAATGAAATAGTGCTTTGAAAGATTCAAAAGAATTTCAAGAAGTTCATAAGACTTAGAGCTTGAATAATCCCTTCAAGTATTTAAAAGATTTTACAAATTAAAAGGAATACCTGGATAACTATATGAAATGCATTTTATTTATTATATTTTCAAAAAAATTAAAACTAATTTCTACAGATTTCTATCTATTTTATTATAAACATGTACTGATTTTCCTTTCATATTTGATGATAATGGCCGTTTGCAATTTTAAATTAAAGTTGAATATTATTTTTTTCTCTTTTTGAACTTGTACTGAAGAGTTCTTGTAAATATTACGTTTAAATTAATCGAATATAATAGTAATAATATTTTTTAATAATAATAATTTTTTTTGTTCAGAAAACTACTTTTTCTACCCCACTTCAGGTCGCAAGCTCTTTTTGGGTCATGTCTTTGATTGCGCCACTCTTTATGTATATTTGAACCTGTTTTTCAAATGAATAGCCAGTGCCACATCGCATTCTATATATTTAACGAAAAATTCTATTGTTTTTGATTGCGCCACTCTTCATGTATATTTGCATCCGTTTTTCAAATGGATAGCTAGAGCCACATCGCATTCTATATATTTAACGAAGAATTCTATTATTTTTCTTATATATTGCAAAAACGTCACCATAGGGCGTTGATAATACCATTTATTCTTCAATTGGAATAGGCATAAGGACCCTATGTTTTCCTCTCACTTGAATCGGTTTATCGCGTGGAAAAGTGTATTTTCGAATTCCGAATCGCATGTTTAAATTCGTGTTGGGAATAAGCTTGATAAGTTAAAGTTCTTCAATTTCAGATCCAAATACGTGTGAAGAAGTGTACCTGGCAGGAGCAGAGATGGCATGAAGAGAAGACTCCACAGGAGTAGATCTGGACCTGGCACGAGGAGAAGACTCATTAGGTGGAGACCTGGACCTGACACGAGAGGAAGACTCAGCAGAAGGAGACCTGGACCTGGCATGAGGAGAAGACTCAGCAGGAGGAGAGCTCTACCTGGCATGGATAGAAGACTCAGCAGATGAAAACCTGGACCTGACACGAGGAGAAGACGCAGCAGGAGGACAGCTGTACCTGGCATGAAAAGAAGACTCAGAAGGTGGAGACCTGGACCTAGCACGAAGGGGGGCATCAACAGAAACAGGAAACCTGACTGTGGAATCTGGAAAATGAAATCTGACAGGAGGAAAAGATCTTTCAGGAGATTAATACCAGGAAGGAAAATAAGAAGGTCTGAAACGAGGAACCTCCGGTATAGGATCGCCATTAGTTAAACATTCGAATGGTGACCTCAGCTCTGCAAAAAGAAAGATATAATTAAACTTTTTTGTTTATTCTCTTTCGGTATATTTTTATCTTCTGACATATTTTTCTCTTATAAAGAGAGAAGTACCTAGCCTCATTTTCTTAATAGAAAACCTGCCTCCTGTCACCGAGAGATCTAGTTGTTTTGAAGGTTACATGGCTTTAGTCATGTAGAGCCGTTGCGAACTCTTAAAAATGTATGAAGAAAACGGTTTAATTATGTAATTACGTAATTATGTTTCTAATAGTTTTTTTATCGAATTAATTTCATTAATTATGCCGATGTCTATCGCTTCGGGGTGCAATGCAGGTTATAAAAGTGAACTCAGAGAACGCGAAGATCCCAAATAAAAAAGCTATAAGCTTTTAAATAATGATGAAATATTTGAAAAAAAAAATAAAAAATAATAATTTAAATTATTATTATTAATTTAAAATAAATAAAAAATAAAAAAAGTTCTTAAGATTCATGGGAAATTATTAAATTATTGTTTTGTAAGGAATTTAAAGAAAAATTAAAAAAAAATCACAAAACATTTTGAAATATTTTCTAACATTTTTTTAAATTGTGTAAAAGATTTTAAAGCAAAATTTTGCAATTTATCATATTACATAATTTTAGAAAATATTTACGTAAGTTTAAGAGATATTCAGAATTTCTGAAGCGATTTAAAAATAATTAAAACTTGTAAAGATTTTAAAAAGAATTTTGTAAAATTTCATGAAAGTGATACATTTTTCAAGTTCCTAAAAAAAATTAAAGTAATTGCTTATTTAAAAAATATATTTTTAGAGAAAATTAAAAAAGGTTTTTAAAAATATCAAATGATTTCTTTAAGTTTTGATGAAGAAAATGAATTTTAAGCTTTAAAAGATTTTTAGAAATGTTGATTTTTAAAGATTTCAAAATGAAGCTTTAGGAGCTTTAAAATATTTTCGAAAGTTTTCAATTGAAGAAACAAATTTTCTAAAAATTTCTTGTAAAATTTAGAAGATTATGAGGCAATTTTTAAAAGTTGAAATTTAATTTAATTTCGAAATAGATTTATTGTAATTATATACAAGCATTATATAGGAAAATGGAAATAAAAAAAAAATTGGTTGTTTATTACTATATTTAGAAGTGTTCAACTATATGGGACTAAAAAAATAACGAAAAAATGAATTGCTGAAAATATAAATTAACAAATTATAAATTGACCGCATAATAAAATAATTGAATTGTTGAATTTCCATTCATATTTCTATTTAAGAAATTTGAATTTGCCGAAATTTAAAATTGCTGAAAATAATTAATAAATTAATTATTAATAATTATTTTTATTGTTTTCCTTATCTAGCATTTCATAAATAGCTTCTAAATTGATAATAAATTAACAATTTTTAACATTAATAAATTTTGAGAATTAAAATATTTGATTGAATTTAATAATTCGTTTATTTATATGCTTAAGTCGATCTACAAGCTGGCGCATTTTAGTTTTGGATATTCTTATATTCGGGATTATATTTTTTTGTTAATAAAAAATCTCGGTTTCTTTCATTTATTTGTGTATTCGTTATTTATTTTTGTTTTATTCCTTATAAGTTTAAAATATCCATGCAATTTTGTTGTTGTTTGAATTATGTCAATTCTGCCGCTTTTTCTTAAATTAAACAAAATAATATGTAAGTACATAAGTTTCATTTACTACATGACTCTGCACTATGAAGAAAAAATGATTTTAAGGGGTTTTCATATTCATCTTGTAATTATTATGCATTTTTCCTATGGGACTGCATGGTTTTGTAGAACAAAGTTACCACTAGCGCCACCGCACGGCCGCTTTTAACTCTCATGAAACATTTTTTACATTGGACAGTACAGTGGAGGCGGGGGCAGATATGTGGCCGTATGAAAAGCGTTCAGTTCAAAATTAAAAAATTCTAGGCCCTGAATATCTTACAGATGTTCTTTAAATTGAATTCCATTCAAAAGTGTTCAAAACATGTAACTGCCCCCTCCCTTTAAACCAAAATCTTCTCACGTAATTTAGGGTTTACCTCTTTGTAGTGTACCATATGTGCACGTGTTCGTGTGTCACAAATTCCCTCCAGTGAGGAAACTTTTTAAATTTAATTTTTTTAACACCCACATTCTAAATTTTTTCGAAATAAACTTATATTCAATGATTCAAAGGAATCTGTATTATCATCAGATATAGTTACCGTCGAACAGTATAGATATATTTTCCCTAACGTGAACATATAAATCAACTTATCGATCAAGTTACTTCTTCAAAAATCAGAAAATTTTTAACGTCATTTGTAGATAGGATGGAAAATCATTTTAAAACATTTTTAAAATTAAATTTTTTTCTGAAAAATAATCTTCTCTGAACAGAACTTCCAAAGGCCGGTCGGGTCCTTCCCCTTAAGCTATAAGAGAAATCGAAATAACAAATATATGGTTTAATTTAATTTGAAATTATTAATAATACATATTCCTTTAAATTACTCGTATCATAAATATAACACCTGGCTTGAGATAGCGTGTATTTTTGAAAAGGGAGTTTTCATTCGATCTCTCTAATAGCTTAATAAGAAAGCATTTTAAAAGTGTACTTAAAATAATTAAAATATTATATTATTAAATTCACCAGTAGCACTAAAAATAACTGTCAATGATTATACGTGAGTATGAACAATCCTCATTTTTCTAAACTGGTAAATATTCTCGTCTTCATTGCATTATATAATATTCAAGTATATCCTACAGTCTTTATTTCTTAACTTATAGGAGTAAAAAATGTACTTTCCAGGTATTTACATAGCACTTAAGCCATTTTTTAAGAGCAAAAAGTGTGCTTAATTAGTTAAAACTGATATCACGATTTACATAATCGTCAAAATTTCAGCAAAATCGGTTGTTTCAATGGTAAATTTATATTGTGTCCGACAATTTGTTACTTTATAAAACAAATATAAGCTCTACAAAATATGTTAAAAGAATAGGCAAAATGAATTCTTTTTTTTATAATATATTAATTTTTACTCTTATTTTTCAAGGATAGAAGAAAATCTACTCGTTCTGTCTCGAAATTATTTATAAGAAATTTCTAAATCCTTTTTGAAAAATTTTTTTCAAATAATTTTTTTTTGATACCTTGTGTCCTTTTACAAAAAATCTAATTTCTTATTATTCATGTTATTTTTTACGACGACAAGAAAAACTTCCTGTTATATAAGAAAATTATTTATGACAAATGTTTAGCTCTTGTTTGGATGAACAAATTTTGTTAATCTATTTTTTCATAGTTTGTGTCGTTTGTACAAAAATTAATTTAAAAAATTTTAAATGTCGTTTTTTACGAACAAATGAAAAACTACTTCACAATTTCGGTTGATTCATCTTTTTCCACATCTTGCATAGTTTTACTAAAAAATGGAAAGATTGATTTTTTCTTATTTTTTTTCGATCAAAATTTTAATTTTTTTTTAACAAAATTAAAAAAGTTGTTATGATAATATTGTAGGATCTTTTAATAGGTCACTTTTTCTTTTCTTTCGACCTTTTTCATTTCGGGCGTTGTTTCACTTGAAATATTCAGTTTTGTTGTTTTTCTTGGATTTTAAAAATTCTATAATTCTGGTAATTTGTTTGTTATATAAAAAATTAAAGGCATACATTGTTGGTATTACCATGTACTATAAATAGCCTTACTTTGAATTTCCAAATCTTAATAAAGTGGTTTAAAAAATTTGTTAAATGTTCTAAATTTGTTAATTTTTATCCAAAATAGCTGGTTAGCGAACTCGATTTTTCTTTTTGGTCTCTAAACGCATGTGCCAAAGTTTCTCACCATAATAAGAATGAGAAAAAGAAAAAAAACTAGTAAAAGCTTTTAATCAGTCTCTCATCATTTTCTCTAAGAAGAAGAAAAAATACAAAAGGCAAAACTAGTAAAGGTGTCAAACCAATTAAAACAGATTAGTAAAATTGATTATTTTATCATTCTACTGATTTAAAATCGAAAAGACTTCCAATTTTTCTAAATTTTGTAACTATATTTTGGTAATGTATACGAGGGTGGTCTAAACACGCACTGGCTTATCTTTTAATTTTCATACATATCGCCCAGAAATTTCTTTGAATCCAAAAGAAAAAATAATTTACTGTTTCCGCAAGCTTCTTAAAGTTTAACATGTTTCCCATAAGAAAAAAATACGTTTTTTCACATTTTATTCGGATTTGTCATTATTAGGAAAATTTATTATAATCTTTTTAAAAAATTCCTCGGCAGCCACTTATTCTTAAAAATTTTAAGGCTGGAAGAATTTATATGAGTTCAAAATGATTTCCCTACTAAAATATTTTTCTGAAGAAATAACAAGGACATTTTCTTTATCCGTTTGGAAAATGGAGACTAGGCCATTGGCGAAAGATTAGTCTTGAGAACAATATACTTAAACTTTTTATTGGTATTACCAGTTACTTGTAACATTTTGATTCTACTTTGGATCACAAGCAAGATTATATATCAGTTTTACTATATTATGAAATTAATTTAGTTCATGGACTAAAGTCGTTTGCATCCACTATTCCGAAATTCTTCGATACCGGCTGAGTATGGCCTAAGGGAGTTATCTCGATTTCTTTTGGAGTCATATCTTCAATCGCGCCACTGTCCATGTTTATTTTCACCCTTTTTCTAGTTTGCAATCCAAGCACATTTCTTATTGTGTATATTCCACGAAGAATGGCATAATTTCTCTCGAATATTGCCATGACGTCACCATTGGCTGTTGATAATACCACTTTTTCTTCGGTTGGCATTGGCTCAAGACTCTGAAATTTTCCTCTCAATTGAATTGGTTGGTCGCGAGGAAAAGTGTACTTTCGGATTTCAAATCGAAATTTTGGATTCTTGTTGGGAATCAGTCGAATAGATCTGAATTGTTCACGTTCAAATTTCTTTATACGTGAAGAAAAAAACTGGCCAGTAGGAGTCCTAGACCTAACACGATTAAAAGAGTTGGCAGGAGGACACTGCGACCTAACACGAATAGAATAGTTGGCAGGAGGAGACCTCGACCTGAAACGAAGAGGAGGCTCGGCAGGAGGAGCATACCTGACTGGAGAGCCCGGAGAATGAGGTCTGACAGGAATAAGAGACCGTTCAGAAAAATGTTGCAGATCAGGAAAATAAGAAGGTCTGGAACGTTTAACTCCTGGAATAGGCTCACCGTTGGGTAAACATTCAAAATGTGAACTTAACTCTGCAAGAAAAAACACAAAATAGAATAAAAAATTATTCTAATGGTTATTGCAATGGAAGTACAATTAGAAAGACTTAAAAATATATACGAAATATTCTGTAAGCGCTTATTTTTTTAAAATAAGGATTTTCAAGGTATAGAAAGTATATAATCATTTAAAAAAGTTCCACCCGCCTCCTTCACTGATCACTTCCATTCTAAATAAACTCTAGGTAACATAAGAAATTATAATAACTGGTATGAAAAAAATACAGATTCGATACCAAAAAACTAATCTATCTTTTTGGATGACGTGCTAGGGGAAACTAAAAATGTATTTTAAATTATAGATATATTATTATACTCACCGATATAATTGAAAATAAAAACCAAGGATAAAACGAAAGTATGAAGAATCCGCATCGTTTCTAATTAGAGAAGAAAGTAATGAATAAATTAATGAAAAAATGTTTTAGCAGTGTGGCTGACGAAAATTCTAGTGATTCATAAAGTTATATCATATCTACATATATCCCGTAGTCGCCATCTAAAACACTTAAGGCTTAAAGCTTTTTTCTTATCAGATATTTACATTTTATTTAACTCAGTTTCGAACAATGAAATGTACACTACAAAAAAAATCTGTTAAATTTCACGTACACGTACTGAAAATAATTAAACCATACGACAGTTTTTGTCTGCATGATATTTTGATATCGTGTCTATACTATGACCGAATATTTGAAGCTTTGAAAAGAGTAAATAAATTCTACAAAATATGTTAAAAGAATTAGAGAGATGAACTTTATTTTTTAACACATTCGGTCACTAACATTTTTTATCCAATGTTTTATAAAGATTAAATAGTAAAGTGGAGCTGTCTTGACAAAAAAATATTTTCAAAAGTCAGAAATAACTCTGAATTATCTTTGGTAATCGAAAAATGTTTTTAAAATATTTGAAGGGGGTAGGGGTGGTCAACTACTGTTATAAATTACGTTGACCTTGAATTCGATTTTAAGGTTATTTGAAGCCTAAAGTGATTTTTAAAAATGATAACCCCTACTGGTGACCACAGATTTGTAAAGAGCGGGAAATATTACGTTCAAAATTATATTTTTATGAACTTCATTCCCAGGTCGAATGCAGGTCAATTTGGCGATAATGTTTTAATAATCGGCTTCAGCTCGAAATTGAGGATGGGAAGAGCAAAATGTTTCGGACAAAAGTTATCAGAGGCACAGGGGTCACCTGTAGGTACCAAAGACCTTGACCTTTTATTTAATTTACAAGGTGATTTGAAGGTCAAAGTGATTTTTGAAATGGGAAACTCTACTTTTGACCCCAGATTAGAAGAGAGCGAAAATTTTGCAATTCAAAATCATAAGTTTCAGATAAAGTCATGGCAAGGTCAAAAGACATCAAAGACCTTAGTCATTTGATCAAAATTGAGCTCAAATATACAAAAATGTATTTTAATTGTTGAAAAAACATTTTAAAGATAGGAAAATAGCCTAACATCAATGACCTTTATTTGACCTTGCCCCGACCATCATAAGTATTTCAATTCGAACGTAAAATTTCCCGCTATTTTCATATCTGGGACCAAAAGAAGGGATTCCCATATAAAAAATCACTTCGACCTTCAATTGACCCTAAAATCGAATTTAAGGTCAATCTATGTATACCTGAAACAAAGAAAAAGGGATGCGAAAGTAGGGACATAGAAAACGGATCGTTGAAAGGCGGATTTG
>JAAAKG020177048.1:0-26545 GCA_010014905.2 Druon quercuslanigerum | reverse complement strand
CCCCTCTGGCAACGATCTAATCACTTGGAACGCCAAACCAGAAAGGAAGATTTTCCCATTTTGCTCACAATTCGACGGAAG
This sequence comes from Druon quercuslanigerum, assembly GCA_010014905.2. Lineage (NCBI taxonomy): Eukaryota > Metazoa > Arthropoda > Insecta > Hymenoptera > Cynipidae > Druon > Druon quercuslanigerum. Next base: position 26,464 of record JAAAKG020177048.1, on the reverse strand, counting down.
TCGCTCCCCGCTTACGCTCATTAAATGCTATTCAAATTACCAATCATAATAATCGCAATTGACCACGTGATCTTTTCATTTGCCGCGTTCTGATAATTCGGGCGCGAATCTATGCACACAATATCAATTTACATACATCCTAATTTACATTTAAATAAAATCTTGCACGCTACACAATATATAATAATTGGTTACAACCGCCATATGGTTGGTACCCAATATACCATAGGTCGTGCCAATTTTGCATCATTACGCTATAAGGCATTTCAAAAGAAAACGATTTAACGTGATCCGAATTAATTGTGCTTGATTATATTACGGTTTTTGGGTTTGCTGTATTCTAATCTGATGTTTGAATTTCAAAATACAAAATGGCGGATACAACATAGCAGAAATAAATTAATATATATGTTTGGGTCTTGATAAAATTGGTCATACTAAGGTTTTGGGGGTCGCTGATTTTAAATCTGATGTTGGATTTTTAAAATTCAATATGGTGGGCATAGATTATTAAACATGTTCAGATCTTGATCAAATTTGTGATACTTTTTTTTTGGGCCATTGAATTGAAATCAGTTGTTGGTCTCTAAAAATTAAAAATATCAGATTCAAAATGTCGGATCAAAATTATCAAAAATGCTTAGAACTTTATCGGATCATCCATATTTTTGATGCTTTTTTATTATTTACATTTAGCCTAAATCCAACATCAGATTCATATTCAATTCTAAATATCCAATATAAGATTTCATTTCAATCATCCTAAAAACGTGAATATAAACAACTCGATCAAGTTCCAAAGGTTTTTGTGTGATTTAGGGACGGCATATTGGATACGCTATTTTGAATTTTTTAAATAAATATTTCGATTCAATAACCTAAAAAGCCTAAGCATCGTGAACTTCATTATGTCACAAACATTTTCAATAATTCATGTCCGCTATATTGAATCCGCCATTATGAATTTAAAAAAATCAAAATCAGATTTAAAATCAGCGACCCCAGAAATCTACATAACACCAATTTTATCCAGGTGCAATCATTTTTAATATTTCATGTTCGCCATATTGGATCCGCCATTTTTAATTTAAAAAACACAACATCAGATTTGAAATCAGGGATTTAAAAAATCTAACTATAATAAATGTCATCAAAATTCAAACCGTATCTGCGATATAGAATACGACACGTTAGAAAACACAATTGAATTTGGAACTTAAAAAATAGTAGGTCTGCTCGTGTAGACAATATCAACGCTAAAATGCCTAAATAAGGTAGTAATTACATATCTCAAAGGTTTGCGAATTAATAGATTAATGTATCGATATGAGAGAAGTTTCAGACGAGTGGAAAAAACCGATTATCGTACCAATATACAAGGAAAAGAGAGATAAAAGTAACTGCATTAATTACAGAGGTATACGCTTATTAAGTATGGTGTTGACGAGCAACAACTATTTCAATTTATACTAAGATTAAGACAGATATTTTTATTTTCTGTGTAAAACCGATGGCATATCTCAATCTGTTCATTGTGCTCATAGCGTAGTCTCTCTAAACCGTGTTCAATTCTCAGGTAGGCTCACTCTTAAAAATATTGGCTGTAAATGTTCTTCAAGAAACTATGGATGAGGAAACTTGAGATTAGAAACTTGAAAGCAATTTTACTGAAACGTGCTCCGACCGAGTATTTTGAGATAATCTTTTATTACTTAAAGTCCGACTGGGCAATAACGATAATTAAATGTACCTTTTTCCAAGATCTGTAAGCTTACAACTTAGGACTTTTAGGAGTTCTGTTACTGTTCGTCGACGAGAATATTCAAAGATCATGTCCTGATCTCTTTTTGATAGGTAAAAGGTAGTACCTCCATTTAAAACCTCATGCTGTTAAGCCGACCGTACTTTACCAATCTGTGACACGAGGGAAACATCCCACTGTATGGACCTATTCGGGGGCCATTTGAAAGTTGTACTGTGTACACGCCTACGATTTTTGGGCTTTAGCCCCCACCTTTAAACTCTGAAAAACTGGCACTTCTGAACTTTTCCTAGGTCACTTTAAAATTCAGTACCTCGGTCGACAGCAACGAGTAGCGAACTAAGATTGAGTTCTACTCGACTACGTATATAGACATTTTTGTACCTTAGATTCCATGACACGAAATTCAAGCCTTTGTATGTCAAAGACAGTTTTCTTCCATCAATAAAACAGTACCTTTTATTAATTAAATTCGATAGTGGCAAAGTGCGTATGTTCATTTTTCCCTACAAGACAGTCTTCCTCCTTTAATAAAACAGTACATTTTAATAATTAAATTCGATAGTGGCAAAGTGCATATATTAATTCTCCTTACGTTCGAACATTTTTGGTCCTTCGAGCCAGATTGTTTTTAAAGAATCCGAACATTGTGAAACTGTGCCTTCGTCGACAAGCTGCCAGAGCTACGAAGACAACCCAGCACCAGGAGGGAGGTAGCTTCCACGCACCGCACTCTTTTCTCAGCGTCATGGACTTGCACGTTCTAAGCAGAAGATTTTGTTGGAAATAAACTTTCCAAGACATCACGGGATACTGCGCAGCCAGCCATCCAAAAATCAACGGAAATCATTGTCGTCAGGATTCAACGTCCGCCACCTCTAATTCAATCGGACTCAAGTAAGTCAAGTGAATTACCCGCTTCAATCCGTTCCATTTTGTGAAACTTTTATCCTGTACGCTGTCGGGGTTGTGCTTTCTCTGAAAATAATACGAGACGCGGTGAAATGACGAACGACACTAATACTTCAACGCCGTCCAGTGCAGACAAAACGATCTCATTAAAAAGGTCTTGCGGCATGATAAAACGCCAGCTAACTTCTTCAGAAAATATTTTAGCGTCAATCGATTAAAACACCAATTTCGCGACTCTTGACTTAGAACAACGTCTCAAAAAACATCTTAAACTATGGGATGATTTTGAGAGTATTTAGTGTCAACTAGAAGACCATCTCACAGAAGAAGATCTTCTAGCGAACGTAGCCACAGAGAGAGACTCGTTTGAAAATAGGTATCATACGATCGCCGGGTTATTCAGACATTTGATCAAAATTCCTCATTTTTCACCTCCATCAGAGGCAACGCGACCTTCCCCTTCGGAAGGAGAGTTAAATTCAAACGGGAGATCAAATGTAAATCACCCACATCACTCCGCGTTACATCCGGATCCGAATGCATTAATTCCCGAAATGCGGGCAGGCTAATCAAACGAAAACAATTTCATCGCGTCAAATTCGAGTCGGAATGTTACAAACTACAACGTGGGGTTCGAATTTCCAAAGCTTCAGGCACCTATTTTCCATGGAGGATATGGCACATGGCTCACATTCCATGATTCCTTCAAATTCATGTGTCTCGAAAGAACTTTCCTTTGAGGCACTGTTGGATCACGTGCAGAAAAGAATACGAGCCCTCCGAACCCTCGGTCAGCCGGTTGATCAATGGGACTTGATTTTAATTTTCATTATTCGCTGGAAATTAAATAATTATATGCGCGAAAGATGGGCAGAGTCAGTCGGAACTAGGACCCTACCTGCATTCAAAGACATGATCTCATTTTTAGAGTACCGATCGCTCATCGAAAATACAAAATGCGTTCAACACGGGAATCACAAACATTGTGAAACTGTGCCTTCGTCGACAAGCTGCCAGAGCTACGAAGACAACCCAGCATGTGGTTCGAGCATGTGGTAAGTGAAATATATTAAAAAATTCTCAGTCGAAGGATAATGATAATGGTAATAAAGTCCTGAAAGATTACGGAGTCAATAGACTGTTTCGATATTATGCAAGAAGTTAGACCAGAATGCGTTATGTCCTCATGGCTGGGTTAGCGTTTGCAGATGATAAGGTTTTTATGGCAGAGTCAATTGAAGACTTGAAAAGAATGTCGAGTAAACTGAATATAAGCATGACGAACAGAAGCTTCAAAATTAACGTGAATAAATAATAGGGAGTTCAAAGGAAAGGGTGAACCAGCAATTTGCAACATTGCCCTAAACTATGAAAGAATAGAAGAAGTTCAGAAGTACTTGGTAGAAGTATCTTGGCAGCCTATTCACTATTGTCGAAAATATAGATAGAGATTTGGATAGGCGTATAAAAGAGGGTAAAAAGTTTATCGGTAGAGCGGGCCCATTAATCAGAAGTGAAAATATATCAATTAAGGCAACAAGGGTAATACATTGTTCTATATTTAGACATACTGTGATGTGCAGTAGCAAGAATTGGACCTTTCCAGAAAAGGAAGAATTAAAATTAACACGGTCAACATACAATTCCTGCGCATGATGAGCGGTATTACACTGACGGACAAATTCAGTATTGAGATCATCCTCAAATAATGCGATGCAGAGAAGACACTGGCTAACATATGTGAAAGAAATTCTTTAAGACGCAGTAAAGTAAAGCGCCCAGAAGCAGGCGACAGAAAGAATAAATAGGATGACGCCTAAAGCAAAAAATGTTGGATACTAATGGATCGGAGATCAGCAACCAACGTGTTATTTAAATAAATAACATGGGAATTCTAGAGCAATCTAAAAACCTACACACCCATCCTCAAATTGCTTCCTTTCTCACGAAATGAGTCACGCTTATCCTGAAAAGAAAATGGCCTAATTATATAATAATAATAAAATTAATAAAAAAATGAAGGTATTCTTGCGTTGGTGTCGCGGTTGGGTTTGAGCTTTCTTCTCATGGATTTGAAGGCAATATTCTGATATCCATGTCCAACCTGATTAATGGTGGATTTTGATCCCTTCCTGGGCAAAGACTGCATTTGTAGGCCTTGTTATGCGGTCCGACGTTCCAAGGGTAGCCACAGGTGTGCAGAATAAAAGAGTTTGCACCCCTAACGCAGTTTGTGTTGCGTTTAAATGCATAGGTAAAACCTTGCTGTTCAGGTGTTCTATTAGTACACGTATATCATTTGTAATGTTCATCTTAAGCACATAATGTCTTTGTGTTGGCTCTACATGTCTCAACTCCAGTAAAGCATGAAAAAAATTCCTTTCCAGGTGCTGTAATGTTTCTGAGATTTCGCTGTTTACATCATCGTGATTAATGTCCAGATTTGGTTCTAGTGGATCCGGTACTTGATGTTTATTATCTATAGCACCTATCCCTTAAGCTTTAGTTAAGTCTTCGTCTTCCACATCCTTCAAGGGGAGTTCATAAATAGGAAGCTGCTGGTCAACTTCTATTTTGATGGTAGCCATTTCAATACTCGAAAGCAATCTGTGAAGACATATTGAGCGTTTTTAATCTGCTAGATTCTGCTAATTTATTCTTGTGGCTAGATCTAAGTATTTAAGTAAGAAAAATCGATGATGCTCTCTTCTCACACTTTGTCCTTATTTCTCTGCCAAAAAAAGGTGCAAAACATCTCTGTTCATATGTTATGTCCATTTTAAACGCTCTCATGGCTGTTGAACTTCCGGTTCTGCCACTGGTTGTATAAGACCATTTACCTCTGGAGGATATGGTGTTTCTGGATCATCAATAGTATGAGGAAGAAGATTAATTGCCACCATCTATGGGAGGGGGTCAGACACTCTGTGTACATTTGTTACGGTTCCATTGCTAAAGAGAAGGAGGGGCCGGGGGACTAGTGACTGCCGAAAATCCGTTACGTAATTTACGTACGACCCCTAAACGATTAGGGAGAATTTTAGCTTTTTTTTTGCTCTCTGATGACATATATAGGTTCTGGCTTTCTAGAGAGAAAAAGACGTGTGAACTGTGCGGAAAGGGGGATGCAAAAGTGGAGCACTGATTGGAGGAGTGTGAAGAGATGGAAAGGAGTAAGATAAGCATAGTTATTTTTCATGAAAGAGGGGACAAAAGGGCAGTAGCATGGGTGAAGGGGGTGTTAGGGAAGATGGAGAAGATGAGAATGAAGAAGGAAAATTAATGGAAAATGAAGGATTGTAAATAGGAGAGAAAGTAGATATAAGAAAATTGTAAATATTATAAATAGTAAATAAGTAATAGGTGTTAGCCGCGGAGGCAGAAATTGGCAATGCGAGGTAGAGCGAGAAAGTAGCGACATGCGTGCGAGGCGAGGTGAGGCGAAGCTCTCCGATGAAATATAATACTTATCCCAAAAAACTACCCCTAAGTCATACATACATGCCTCTCGTAATCAAACATGTTCTAAAAGTGAACAAATAACCTTAAACAACGTAAAGATGATTCAGAGTTCCAAATTTTTTACTTGAAACTTTAAACATTAACCCCTTTATAATTTTCGCAAAAATTACCATTTCCCTACAAACCAGAACAGGCGTGCCCTACGTATTTGAAGTCACTGTATCAAAACACGCACATTTCGTCCCTAACTAAAAAAACATGGGAAATCCCTGATTTCTGGTTAAACATGATTCCCGTCTATGAAAAGTGGTCATATATTATGCTTTCGCGGTCGCTCTGTACGAATTCGGAGTCGTTGTGGTTTTATCACTCTTTTATCTTCGAAAGATCGGCGAAATGGTTTCCGCTTACTTTTAACTCAACAAAAGTCTGTCACCATGTTTATATCCCATCTCCCTTAGTATTGAGATTCCATCTCTTTAATATATTGATGGATTCTTTCACCATGCTCTTTACTGTAATCATACAAATTCATTGGAAAATAGTCAATATAGAAATTTAATGCATGTAACTTCAAGCTTATATTACATCCCATTTTACCGAAGTTCTGTATCATATTTCTCACAATTCTTTTGTAATTATAACTCTTGCGGTTCCCTGAGAAGTTTTCAACAACTTTCTTGAGGCTTAGCCAAGTTCCTTTTTGCACTTTGTTTATAGTTGTGACGAAATTCTGACCCCTACACATTTTCCGTATTTAGTATCTATCGAATATTTTTGCTTTTATTTTTGCATCCGATAGTTCTGGGAATTGTCCTTGAAGATATATAAAAGAGCTATCTTCTTTTTCTAATGCTGATACAGACGGCTTTGCCAAGTCCAGTTTTATATGCAGAGGTGACAGTAAAACTCTCGCCGGTTCCACTAGTGGGAGGTTGTTGATGTTCTCTGATCCTGGATCACAATTTTCTCTTGCTGGACAATTAATCTTTTTATAATGATAAGGTCTGTCTCTTCTATCCCATAATCATAGGAAATATGCATCTTTTACATTACCTGAATGCTGAACCAGAATTATTCCCAATATTTTGCAATCCCTACAAATCCGCCAATTTTGTTCTGAATATTTTAATTTATCCAATGCAAACTTGATATCTTCGTAATTCCCTTTCAACGCAGCTGAATATGCTATCGGTATGGGAGCAAAACTGTTTCTATTGTTAAACAAAACAGCTTTCAATCTTCTTTTACAGGAATCTATGCATAGTCTCCATTCGATGGCTCTGTAAATCCCTGGTTTCAACTTATCCATCAATCCGTTTTTGTCTAAGAACTAGCTACGTAATAGCCATGTGATACAGTATCCGGCTACAATGTTAAAAATCGCTTAAATATTACTCGCATGTTGCAAAACCAAAAGTCTGCCCACAGAGCAGGGGGCATTTGCAGATTGCGAATTCGCGAAGTTGACCGTTTCTAAAGTAGCAAAAAGCTGATATGGTACTATCTGAGCAGATAGCAGACATCTACCTGGGGGCTAACACCTTGGCAGACGTGAGAGAAGGTGACCACTTTGGAGTGGCAATGTTTTTGTATGTGGTAGTCGCGTGGGCTTTGTTTTCAGGTAATGTTTATCGTGCAAGTAACTCGTAGAAAGTGTGGCAGACATTTACCTGGGGGCCAACCCCTCGGCAGATGCTGACCAAGGTCGCCCTGGCCTGAGCGCGCAAGACTCGTTTAGAAAGAAAACACTTCTGAATTAGTGGTCTCGCAAAATCTATTTGCAGGTAATTTTTAGAGCATAATTTATCAATTATGTCATTGGCAGACAGTTTTGCCACGTCCAACCCCTCGGCAGACGTCAACGAAGGTCGCGCTTGGCCGAGCGCGCAAGACTCGCTAGGTTTAGGCTACATTTAAAAATACTTGATAATGTATACACTATAAATATTTATTACTTATACTTCACAATTACTGTTTTGTACATTTCATTCATACTTTTTAATATACGAATTTATGTTTCCGCATGGCATGCACAGAAATTTAAATTAGGCACTTCTATGTTACTAAAATATCTTCTAATACAATGTTCAAACCATAACGGGGTACGAGCTGTTAAAATTTGTAACATCTTATTATGGAATTCAGCATAAAAATGCATTGTGGCTGTGCACTATAAATGAGAGTTTTTCAAGTATTCGACACTCAGCGCAGGAGGCGGTACCGAGCCCATAAATTACCGGATTTAGCTATTCTTATTATCCCTTGAATATTGTAAAAGACACGTACATTCTGACAGGCATTCAATAAAATTTTACAAGACATTTCTAAGTTCTGCAGCGGGATTGAAATAGCTAGCAGGCTTTGCATTTGAATTTTCGTTAAGCATCAATGACCTCATACACTGCAAATTTGCTGTATTATATGACGGTTCGTGAGTCTTCGTCGTGGTCTACCAAACGTTTTGCTTGCATGGCGCGAGCTTGACTGACGTCTGCCGAGGGGCTGGATGTGGCAAAATTTATATAATATATAATAATTGATTAATTATGCTCTAAAAATAACCTGGGAATGGATTTTGCGCGAGCACTAATTCAGAAATGTTTTCTCCCAGGGCGACGTTGGTCGGCATCTGCCAAGGGATTGGCTCCCAGATAAATGTCTGCCGTACTTTCTACGAGTTACTTACACAATAAAAATTACCTGAAAACAAAGCCCACGCGAGTACCACATACAAAAAATTTGTCATTCCAAAGCGGTCACCTTCTCTCACGTCTGCCAAGGTGTTAGCCCCCAGGTAGGTGCTGCCATCTTGTTTGTTAGTTAATTACGCCCTACATATCACATATAAACCAAGTTTGCCGAAGTACCGTATGCCAAAAATTTTCATACCTGAAACTGTCACCTTTTCTCACGTCTGCTAAGGTGTTAGCCCCCAGGTACGTGTCTGCCATCTGCTTAGATAGTTTCTTGTTTCCTAAATGTCGGATTGAAACAAAATTTGCCCGAGTTCCACATCAGCTTTTTGCCACTTTACAAACGGTTACCGTTTCACATGGACATTACGTAGCTAGCCTTTGGACTATTTACGTCGTGAAAGTAAACTGATGATGGTTCTTTTTCTTTTGGGAAATATTCCTAGAAATATCTTTCTTCATTCCAATAGTCAGTTGCTTTCATATTTTTCCACCAAGTTTTTCTCTTTAGGTATATAAATTGTTTCCTTGGATGTTGATGAAGAAGAAAGATATCCAATTCCTTCAATACTTTGCTCATCTATATTGCAAATAGCAATGGGTATTATTACTTTCGGAACATCGACGTTAGCAATGCTCCTTTTTTTGCATCCAGTTACATGGTTCTTGCAGAAATAACAATCTTCTTCGCAAGTGGGTTCTGCCCATAGAAGTATCCATCCAAAGCTGGACTTTTTAATTTTAGATCTTCAATATTTTTACTTTTTTACGAGAGATATGCCTCGCCATTCTAAAATTTCGTAACTGTGGCGAGAATAGGAAACAGTGGCACTTCGATCATAAATCGATATATTTGAATTGCAATCACTGCAAAGCGCACTAGATTTTTAATTATTTTTTAAATAATGTTTTAACTGTTTTCGTCAGAGCAGCAGTATTTAAAATTGTAAAATATATTAAAATTTCAAAATCGACAGGCTTGGAATAGATAAATCAACAATGGCAGAATACAAGACACCTGTGAATTTAAAAATGTCGACAGTTTTTCTTTGTTATTTTTGAGAAAATAATGTTATTTTCATTATCCTACAATTGTAAACTATACTTATATAGCTATAAAAGAATAAATAAGTTTTTACTTCCATGTTCCTGTATTGCCTGTATTAACCAAAAATCTAAAAAATTAAGACCACCCTATGAATCTTGAATCGAGGTTATGTCATTGTATTTACCAAATTTCACCTTCAAAAACGAACTATTTATAGACTATAGCGTTTCATAGCGTGTCGTAGAATTGCATAATGCCACTGGTCTGTATAATTTTGAGCTACCGAAAAGAAATGGAACTTCTTCTTGTTTGTTTTCTTTGATTAATTTGATTTATTTTCATCAGTACAATTAGGTATTATGCAGTAACTATCGCCCCTTTCCTACAGTCTGTTTAAAAAATTTTTTTAAGTAAATAAATATTACACGCCATAAATAAATTTGTATGAAAAAACCTTTTAAGCTATTTGTCAGAGAATCGAGTAGACATGACATAACCCTGAGAGTTTTTGGTGGATAGAATTCACTGCATACGCAGCAGAATGATTCCAGGACTCTTTTGCAATAATGTTTTGAGGTCGTTGTTTCAAGAAAAACTTGTAATTTAGTACCTTTAGATTGTCGATGTTACGCCGTAACAATTTATTTATAATGTATAGTTTTTATCTAAGCATTTTTCTACAAAATTGCCATTTATTTTTCTCCAAACTGAATTGTATTTAACTTTATAAATTTAATATTCCTTCGACAAGGCAACGTGCAACATCTGCTATTTTTCTTAAGTTATTACTGGAAGGTTTGCAATTTCAGTTACATTAGTCTCAGGGTCGTGTTCCCTTACTTTATGATCATCCTTTCACAAACTTATTTTAGCATTTTCTCCCAGCTTAGGGCGTCTTAACTGTTTATTGCTTTATACCTGTACACAATGACAATAAGCGACCTTTACTTCAAATTTCGAGAAATTTTAGCACATCATGTTGACATCAGAATGCAGGAGCGTCTACTGCCCTTCTCTAAGAATTTCTACGACCAATTAGAGAGATTCTAATATCCTCTTCACCTCTTTATCAGCAATCTGTGATATTATCGATTGGTGTTGGTCCAACACCTACCCCTGCGAACATCTCGGGGTGGCGGGAAGGCACCGCTTTGATTGGTCACAGAAGTAATGTTGGTCAATCCCTTACCCCTCTCCAGCGTTCCGTGGGGTCGGAAAGAGACCCATGTGACTGGTCACATAATTAATTCTGGTCAAACCTATACCGTATTCCTGCTACTCTTAGGGACGGAAAATCACCCTTTTTACGGGTCACAGAAATAATGTTGATCAAACCCCTACCCCTTTCCAACGTCTGGTGAGAGCAGTAAGGGGCGCCTATGACTGGTTACATAAATAATACTATGTATAATAACAATGTAATAATGTAGTATGAATGAAATAAAGAATGTAATGAAAATGTAACAATGTACAATAACTATGTAATAATGTACCAGCAGAGAGCTTCTTTGTTTTCACCGGCAGAGAACTGACACATTCCCCCGAGTCCGAAGTTTGCAAAAAGGGGCCCGGATTTTTCGGAACTGTTAGAAAATAAGTTGGTTTGAATTAGTTATTCAAAATTTTTACATTAAATTTATTATTATGATTATTTGCGCAAGAAATAATATTATAAAAGCATAAAAGCATTCTGCATCACTCTGAATTCTAAAATTTCAAAATTACATACATCCCAGCCCCTGGATCGGTTTTCCTCTCGATGGGGCCGCTTTGAGTAAGGGTATAGGTGCATTCATTATCAATTATCGAAAATTTTTTTATCCATAACATTCATCTCGAGTTTTTGGAGGGAGATATCTAGATCGTCATCATGATTCGACCTGATTATTTCATTAGTTTCAACATCATGAACGTTTTCATCTGCAAGAACATCATTACGAGGCTGTTCGGTGTCATCTAAATTTGATGCTGATATATCTTTAACTTGACTAAGTTCTTTCCTATATAAATCACAAATTTTTAGTTCTTCAAATAGTCTAGGAAGTTGCGATCGTAGTCCTTCAGAAATATGGCGTGTATTCAGCGCCTTGTAATGATTTTTCTTGAAAAAATTGATGGATTTATTAGAGCATTTTCTTTGATTATTTTTACCTTTTTTAGAGGCCATAGCGCACAGAAAAAATGGGTTGAAAAATGAATAGGGTGGGAATGGTAGCTGAAGTTCCAAGACTGTCTTTTAAAAAGATATGTTATCTAAAAATTCATTTTTTAATTTCATAAGTTGAGAAATCCAAGCTACACTAAAAGCCGGATTGATTGCGATATGTTTGTGCTGTGGCTATTACTCAATTTTGACAATATAAATCAAAACGTCGTATAACTAACCTACAAAGTGACACCGTTTTAAAATCCAATTTCTTAATAACATACAATGATTGATTAATGCTATCTTATATCGTAGATTTTTGTTTTGACTTTTGAGAATTTTTAGTGATTTGCCATCTAGCGGATAAAATTTTAAACTCATATCTATGATGACAGCGGTCTTCATTTGTTTCGTATTATAATATGACGAGAAACAAATGTAAAACAGGAGACTTCCGAAAATACATATACGTTGATTTTTTAAGCATGCGTCTGATTAAAATATTTGTTATTTATCAATAAATTTCATGCGACGAAAGCACATTCAACGCTTATTTTCATAAATTAAAAATTTCAGTCCCACTTTCTAACCTAAATAGTCATATAGAAAAACCCCCAAGCTTTCATTTTAGTCCGAAAAAAGCACAAAAAAACGTGCCTCACTTCCAAAGAAGTTAAATTTATATTTGAAGGTCAAATATTTATTTTTTGTAAAAATGCACATAGCCAAAATTTTTACCCCCTACCCCTCGGTCAATAATTATCCAAATGATAAAAACTTCCTCACATAAACTACTATTTAACAGCACAACACTTTGCCAAAGTTTAACTTAGATCTGACAACTTTCACTTTTTGAGTGGGTCACTTGAGAAATAACGCCCCATATACCTCCCACGAGATAAAGTGGGTAGAGGTTTGCTGAGCTTCGAGTGTCTTTATCGAAGAACTGTTCTAGCTATAGCCTTCTCAGTTCTAAACAGCACAGATTTTCTTACGCGACACGTGAATCATCATGAAGTCGATAAGGCTGTGGCGTTTCTATACCGTGTTGCAGATAAGGTTGCAGAGGACCTTGGTTTCCCATTTTATTCGAGCTACATTATGCATGGTCCGGTATAATTAACAACTTCGGTACTCAAAATTTGTAAGTAAGAAGCAGGGCATTCGCTTCTGCTTAGACAACATGCTATCAGGCCCCTACATGGTAAGTTCTAGGGCATTATGCCGAGAGAAGAGCTATCAATGTTTCTCAAATCTGCTGGATTGAGAACGGAGACAGAGGGATTTCTTTTGCCTGTCAAGACGGCGTTATAGACGAGCACATAATGAATATGCCTGTAGGCAATACCAACTGCCGAGCGAAAAGCAAGAACCAGAAATATTTGGACATGTTTTAGTGGATGATTAAAGCATGCATGTTACGAATACATGGAGAGACACAATGTGGCTCTACAAGTGTTATATTATGATTTTCGGCACTTTTATTATGTTGATCTAATCCCTGTCCTGTCATACACCTAGGAGGAACTCAAGTCCGCTGTAGAGAATTATTAGGATAGGATCTGCTGGAATTTTTCATTATCCACCTTCAACGTATCAGTGCTGCAAGGCCCGATATTCTCCTGCGAGGTCTGAAGATGAAGATAATTGTAATTGAATTCTTGTCACCAGCCGATGTTAATATCATAGCAAATCGTAGTAAATTTATTATCCTATTGGATAGGATGCATCATACCAAATTTTAAGTACATCGAATAATTAGTTTGCGCATTCGCCAAGGTGAAAGTTTGGACTATAGCTCGCCCACTATTGGCTTTGAATGCCTGTAAGTATTATCTGTTATAGGCAAATTACTTTTATATGATATAGTTGGATTCGTATTTTTACGCACTTTTCCATAAAAACAATCAAAAAATTCCAAATTTAAAATTTGACCAAAATTTTTCAAAATAAAAAAGAAAGTAATTTTTTTCAACTTTGTACCCTTTTTATTTTTTTCTTCAGAGGGAATTACGTGCGAAGGCTTTGTTTTCGAGATACAGAACAAAACCTGAATAGAGGCATCCTCATGAACATGCCGCACGCTACGGTTACGCGCTAGAGTGAAGCTTAATGGGACTTCTGAATTTTAACTTATTATTTTTTAGACGCCAGAAATTTTTTCAGGTCGATTAGTCTTTTATGAAATTGGTTTTACCTTTTCCTTTTTATGGTATTCGGAAAAATCCATAGAAAATTCAGTTCCTTTAGCAATGATTTGGCCTTCGTTGTTTGGAAGAAAAGCATGATATTGTATTGTGCCGGGAATTGAAATCGCTTTATTGAATCTTTCTTGAAGTTTTAAGGTCATCAGAATGTGATTTTCATTAGAACTAAACAGTAGAACCGTTTCATTAAGACCTTCACGTGACCATGCAAATAAATCATAGGAATTTCGAATCTGGTTTTCCAATGAACGCTAGCTTTTGCGGATAGTCCCTTCAGATTTCCTCCAATACCATCACATGCCCCTTTGTTATGGTCAGTAGCATGAAAGTGACATGCTTCAGGAATGCCAAAATCTTGTTTATGGTACCTAAGGTTTGCAAAGCTATACTTATTTATAAAACGATGTCTTAAAGTAAAAAAAAAAAATTTCGCTAAAAAATTTTCTTTTAAGTACTCAATGATATGTATCGTGGCTTACATTGTCAGATAAGATGGCACAACGAAAGCAAAGTTCTTCGCAAAATCAAATTGTATTAAGAACTCACCTTTCTGTAACTTATTTTTAAGCTCTTCCATAAACAGTGGTTGTTGTTTTGCATTAAATTAATGGGGTTTTAGCTTAAAAAGTTTGTTACAGTAGTCTTCTACGAAATCATCGGTTTCAGCTACTTGGTTTTTTAATAAACTTCTATCAGTGTGTGTCCAAGATAAACATGTAACTTCATTGATACAACTTTCATCAAAATTTTATTAAGATATTCTTCTAGTGTGTTTAACTTGGGGCAAGATTTACATTTGTTTAAATAGCAGGCTTCTGAAAAAGTTTTACAAGTAATTTACTCAAAACAATCATGATAATCTTTTAAAAAGATGCCGCAATTTTCTGTCAACTGTTCTAAATCTATTGACATAAATCGAATCCGTGCTACTTTCACCGGCCAGAATGCAGTTGCGTGGCCTACGCTGTGCAAATTTAGAAAATTCTGTTTTGACTTCTGGAAGCTCAGTTTGAAAACGCTCAAATAATTCTGAATGATTGCAAAATATCAATCGCTTCTGAACTTGTTTACAGGATCCATCTTCTTTTTTTAATGACACACAGTGCTTGATACTTGGCTTCAAGCGACTATTATCATCATCTCCCGTGCAGAAATTTTCCAACTTCCAGCTTCCAACTTGTGGCCGCAAGGGGGCAGATGGTGTGGCTTGGGTCGGAATCTCGTCGGGTTAGGTCAGGGTAGGTTTGACGGGTTTGACGGGTCAAGTTTTGTGTTGTGATATTTTTTTTTACTTATACCGAAATTGAAATGCTAAAAGAAAAAAGCACATTGCGAGTTCGAGAGCACCGAATCGTTAGTGAGCTAATTTCTTATATCCGCAGTGAAGATGAAGGTAAGTTAATTAACCTAAATCAATCAATTCATTACATAAAAATCATGAAAACGAACACCCAAATTCAATAAAGAATTAGTATTAGATTTGTTCATAATTCATGTTTAAATCTACATCATGTTTATTATCCATAATTATTAATTTTTATAAATTTATAAATGAATTTGAGACTATAATGAAAAGCGTTAGATTCAATTTCTAAACCTCAAAATTCGAATTCTTTGTTTTGCTTAACAAATATTATAATTAGATATTTTTTAACTATGTATGTGTTTTTACTTTTTGAATAGAATTATGTGTGTAGAGCGAAAGAATATCTAATTTGAATGCTGATTGTGTAAAATAAAAAGCTTGAATTTTGAGGTGAGATTTCGAGTTTTACGAAGAAGTATTAAAAGTAAACGTTTTTTTCAATCTGTATCCTTACTTCTATTTCGAAAAAGAGTCCCACTATACAGAGCGAAAATGAGTCCAATTCCGATAGTTGAATAATAATTTAAGAAATTGAATTTTGAGGTTAAAACCTTGATCTAACACCTTTAACGTTTTTAACCCCTAACTTTATAAGTTTTCTTTTGTAGGAGACGGCGAAGATGAAAGAAGAGAAGATTCTGTTTTGCAACCAACTGATAAAGAGGAAATTCGAGTAAAAATGGGACTCAAGGATTTTGAAGAAGTCTTAGAGAAAAATGAGGACGAATCTCCCAGCAAATCAGATTCAGGTAATAAACTAGTTTTTTACCTGAAAATTTTTTATCCAGTGTAATTTGAAAAAATATATAATTTTGAGTGCGGAACTTTATTCTTATTCATTATTTTTTTATATCATATATTAAATTTTACAAAATGAATCTTTTAGAAAAAATTAATAATATTATAATTTACTGTTAGATTCAGAAATATCCAATAGTTCTACAAACTACGAAGATGGGCTTGAAGACGGAAATATTGAAGTTGTGGAGGACGAACCAAGTGAAGTAAAACAACCTCGAGAATGGGCAATTGTAAAGGGAATAGAGCAAGTGGGTGTTGATCAACTATTGAAAATACTACGGCGCAGACTTCTACCCGAATTACCGAAGTCCGCTAAGACCTTTTAGGTACAAGCTCAGCAGAATATAATATTCTAGAATTGTCAAATGCAGATGGATCCGTTGGAGAATATGTATATTTTGGAATCAAAAAAGGACTTCAGGAATGCATTGATGTCAATGTATATTCCAAGGCAACGATATTCCTACAATTTAATAGTGATGGCGTCAGTTTAACGAAACCCGGAGAAAAAGGATTTTGGGTAACTTCTGCAAAAATTCTCTACAAGACTGATATTTACAAGCCGTTTCCTGTTTTAATTTACTGTGGAAACTCGAAACCAGCAAGAGTTGATAATAACTTGAAAGAGTTCATTGAAGAACTCAATAATCTCCAAGCTAATGAAATTTTTATTGAAAAAAAAAACATTATCATGTAAACATCCATTGCTTCGTTTGAGATATGCTTGCTCGAGCATTTTTAAAATGTACGAAAGGTCATTGAGGGTTTTATGCTTGCAAAAGTTGCGACATTCATGGTATAAAGGCCAATAATGTAACAGAATAGCCGCTTATCGATTGCGCTGAGAGAACCGATGAGGCATTTCGATTTATAACGCAACCTGGTCATCATAAAGGAGTATCACCACTATTGCGAGTTCGACCTCTGCTGAATATGATTTTAATTTTCGTTCTAGAATTCATGCATTTATTTTGTGAGGGTGTAATAAAGCGACTTATGAATCAGTGGTTTGTAATTCCAGGGCGTGCTAAGGTCGGTCAGCATTTGAAAAGCGAAGTTTCTAGAAGACTTTTAATGATTAAAAAATGCATTCCATGTGAATTTCCAAGAAAGACCCGATCTTTAAAATCACTCAATAAAAGGAAAGCAACAGAATTTGGGTTTATTTTGTTATATTGTGGCCCGGTAGTTTTAGTAAATATTATAGACGTAAGAAATTTGCAAAACTTTTTGCTACTGCACTTGGCTTGCAAAAGTTTATTTACAGAGAATTTTTTTGGGATTGAAGGAATTATATTCAAAAATCCAAGTAATGAATACCCAGGAAGCAAAAATCCATTCACTTCTTTTGAATGGGTTTCGAGGGCTTTTAAATTGCGTATCTGTCACTGGGATTCCATATTGCCGCCGATTGGTTTTTTAAAGACTTTTAGTCGTTATAATTTGTTTGACTAACTTATATGCCGCAAAAGCCCTTACAACATGTAGAACTGAAATAGCAAAAGAAATCTTGTAGACTTGCACATGATTTCTTTTAATCTTTTGATAATTTATAAGTTTAAAAAATTCTGTGAAATATCGCAGCTTAACCCCAAAAAAGTCGGTCTTATTAAAAAAGAGGCAAACCAATTCAATATGACCTTGCTTTAAATGGTCATTGCAGTACAAGGCAGATTCGAAGCTGCTTGAGAAAATGAGCGATTCACATAGTCGCAAGCCGATTCAGTTTTAACTTTCTGAATCTGCAAATGACAGATACGCAATTCACAGAGTCGTCTTTTCAATGGATTCCTTTTTCCTGGGTATGCATTGCATAATTCACGCTGCTGATACCATCTGATTTGAAAATTTCCTTGGAAAATTAATAAATCTAATTAGCACACCGTTCCAACCATTGGCTCAGGTTTGTCGCAGACTCCATGAATTATTTACAATAGATCCTATGAAACCACAAAAACCTTTTCGAAATGAAATTCTAAAAATCGTTGTAGATCAAGTGTTGAAATTGAAATATAAAAAATATATCTTAACAGTTAATTTTCCTGACAATTTTGTAATGCTGCGAAATAAACAATTGTTAAAAATTAAAAATATGATACGTACACCAGAGGGAATACGAATCAATGGAAATATTTGGAAGCTAAAACGATCTCTGTTCTTATATCCTACTGATTCCAAAGACGTGTGTGTATGGGAGCTTCGTCAAAAAGCGCAAAATTCTGTGTTTAATTACAATGTTACCAATGTAAAAGTAAAAATGGTAAAATTGTCATTAAATTTAAGAGAAGGTGAAATGCGGTGACTATACACTATGCCTCTTCTATATCACTAATTTCTGATGTGAATCTAACTTAAAATATTTCAAATTGAATTGAAACTGAAAATTGAAATTCAATTGAATTATTAAAATAAAGTAAAGGCTTTAAAATTTAAAATAATTGAGGTAATCGCAAAATTGTTAGAGCAGCAAGAAGGATTAACAATTATTAACTATCTCAAAATAAATATTTGAATTTACCGCGTTTATATCGAAAGATTTCGATTAGTCGAAGCCTCGCATTCGATTGTTGACAATGAAAGTTATTGTAAAGATAGTTTATGGCAAAAAGTTTTTTGTTAGCTGTAATAGTTGCATTTTTGAGCCTCTTCGAGAGAAATATTTTCAGCTAATAAAGATACAGGTAAGTTTTTTCAAACAAATTAATTATAAAATAAAACATTTTAATGACAGTGTAATGTTTCCCAAAAAGTTTACAATTCATATTTAGCTTCTGAAGATTTCCCAGAATGAATTTGAGAAACTAGCAGCGTCATTTAGAGTGTATTTAATATTTTTGTGAATGCAGAAAATGTTTTCAAGCTTTAAAATGTTATATTTTCTTGCTTATGTTTTCAAAATTCAGATCACTATAAAAAATATAAATATTTGGATTAGTAAAATTATATTAGGTTAAATTCTTAGTTTTGTTTCGAACATAACCTCACTTTCTAAATCACATTTCATGTGCCTCTTGTACGCTATTCAAACAAAACTCATTTTAAGGGAATATTCATTAATTAATTAATTCGTTTTTAAATTTATATATATATATATATATATATATGTATGTATAAATGTAATTGAGCTGTAAATATGAATATTGTTTTTCAAAGCATTAAGAATAAACTCAAGCAATATAAATAGTTCAATAATTTAGAATATTAAAAAAATGAAGTACTGTAAAATATCTTAGTCTGAAAAAAGTGTTGAGTTCCCTACAAAAAACGCCACACTGAAACGTATTCAAAAGTATTGCACTTTAAATTCGAGGTTGTCGAAAAGCAGATTTCCAGAGAACATCTCTTGAATGCGATTCAATACTTAGCAATCGCATATTTTCTGCTTCGCATTTAATTGCATTCAGTAGAATTAGGACAAATTCTCTTTCGAATTCAATCGCATTTTGTATCATTAAAACATATTGGAACTCTCGCATTATCACGCATTAAACGCGAAATCTCTCACTTTGAGTTCAGACGTATTATAGATTTAAATGTTATATCGTTTAAACCTTCAGTATCTTACAATGAAGAGTTTGACACCGGTAGAGAATTTTAATTTTTTAACACGCTTTTACCTATGTTTACAAAAAATATATCGCGATTTTACGTTTTAAAAATTAATTTTTTTTCAGAAAATGATTCTCTTGATGACTTTCATGACAACGGATCCTTACACAAGTTTATAAGAGAACCAGAATTGGAAAAGTCTACTGACAAAAAAAAACAGTTATCTAAAGCTGGTAGAATTGCTGATAACAAGAGAAAGAGGCAATCTAGTAGTAGACGTAAGTCACGTATTATCAAGCAACTCAATACCTTGTTTTCAAATTACTTTTTTATTCTACGAACCTACATTACCGTCGGAAATTATGAGATCGATTGATGCAAGCACTATTAAAAATCACTGCTGGCTTTGAACCACGATAACTCATCGAAAAAAGATGACAGGCATTTTTTAAAAAACAGTTGGAAGGCCTATGAAATTCCACGTCTAGTAATGTCAACCAGATTTTGTTTTGATCTGCTGAAAAGAATACAGCACGCGACAAGTTTAAGAAAAAATTCTAGATTTTATAAAATTTTGTACCTCGACTTCAATTTTTAGCATGACCTAGGAAAATTCTTGCAAAAGTCTGAAAATTATAAGACATAGATCCTAAAATTTTATCTTTAAAGCCGAATAAACTTAAAAAATCTTCATCGGTTCCCAAGATACGAGTAGGAATGTTCAATCGTATCTGAGTTGAGTTTTGGTCGACGATCACGGTTCTCGGCCGGTCTGTTGATCACCTCCTTCGTTGAGGCAGGAACGAATAGGCCACGCACAGTGGTGGTGCTTGATTGGAGCTCTCAGAGAATATCATATGTGCACATGCAGAACCAGCATCACCCTGTCGAGTAAAATTTCATATTACTATATCCTGTTTTCTTAAATTCTGTTTATATAAATGAAAAATTAGAATAGGCCAGATCTGGGCCCGATCGGGTAGGGCGTTTCATTGCCGGTCTGGCGCCAGACAGATTACCCTATCGGGGCCTGATCAGAGCCCCAAAAAAATTTCTGCACGGGCTTTATAGAAAAGTTGCACTAACATTTTAGTTTCCACTGGCAATTTTTCCCCCAATTTCGGATGGGGTGATGTTAAGATTCCTTTTTGAGACACAAATTTCTTGGCTTTTTTAGCTTTGCGTTCAAATATATTAAATTCCTTCATTAGTTTCCTGCGGCCCCATGATTTAGGTGCCAACGTTAGAAACAAAATGCTTTCTAAGGGGTCAGTAGTCTACATAAACATTTCTTTTATTTGACTCATAACTTCATCGCATTCTGCGTGATAATTATCCTTACATTCGTCATTGTGATTTGGTGATAATGAAAAGTCTAGGTCATTGTTCATTTTTTCTACTTGTCCTTCATCATTATCATCTATTTGTGCTTCATCCTTCTCGGTCAGGTTAACTTCATTCAGAGGTGACTGTGCATCAAATTGACTGAATCGCTTTCTGCAATTTGAATATATCATTGAATTTTTTACTATTTGTGGAAACATCAGCATGGAATACTGAATATTTTCGAAATATAGATTTCCAATTTTTCAAGCCGGTTTCCAAATTAATCTGTGAAGAAAGTAAAACAATTTACTTTAAAAAAATCATGCGAGAACTAGTAATTCGAAATACAATTTAAAATAAGAACCTAGTTTTTTTATATTTACATCAGACTTATAATTTTTTATGAATAAATAAAAATGAAGAACAAAATGGCCCTTCTTCTATTTTGAAAGCTCCTAAGTTTCATAGAGTAACATTAGTTAAAGATGCTCTAATATTATATAATGAACAAGAAAATTTTCTTAGAAAGAAATTATTTGTTCAAAGAATTATTTCTACATATTTATGAAGATCCCAACTAAAAATTCTAAAATCAAGAACAAATAATTTTTTCGTTGACAAATGCTACAATAATCCATTTGTAAAATAAAATTTTAATCAAATATTCATAAAATTGAGAAAAAAATTATTAATTTTTCTGAAATTATCATGAAGTTCTTAATAAATAAAGTTGGCATCGAAAAAATGAATCTTTATGTCGAGAAATGGCTGAACAATGCATTTTCTCATTATATTTGTTTGAAAAAATCATTAAATTGATCAACTAATTATAATTGTTGCTTAAATTGTCATTAAGTTCCGAAATCAAAGAACTGGTATTGAAAAAAAGGATTTAACTGTCCTCAAGTGCCCGAATATTGCATTTGTTTATTAAATTTTTTTAAATCATGAGATTAATAAATGATTAATTTTGTTCAAATTATCATAAAGTTCTTTATTTAAAAAAAATTGACATAGAAAAAAGACAAAATTTTCTATCGAAAAATTCCTAATTAACGCATTTGTTTATTAAATTTGTTTGTAATTTTTAAATAATAATCTTAAAAACATTTTTTCTTGAGATTATTATTGTTAAAAATATGAACACTCTTTCAAGAAATAATTTGTTTATAATTTTGTTATTATATAACATTGAACGATTTTTAAATAATGTTACTCTGTGAATCTTAGGCGATTAAAATTTTTTTTCTGTTATTGAGGAGCACCGGGGGGGTCAAACTATTCAGAAAAGTTTTTGTTTCCAAACTTCAAGTGCTTCGATAGCAAAGTGGTTAGAGTGTGCGGTAAAATACACTTATTTAAGTAGTTCAGGTAGGGTGCGAATCTTCGGCGGGTGCGATTTTTCATAGCGTTAAAGCCACATTGTCCATAAACATTGTCCATGCGCAGGTATTGCATGTCAACCGGGTAAATTTTCTCTTATCCTTTTCGCGGTATTTTCAGTTCTTGCTACCGTACAACACAGGGACTGTATGCATAGAATTATATGTCGCCATTTTACCTTTACTTGATATATTTTCACTTCTGACAAGGAATCCCGCTCTAAAGATATCACTGTAACCCTCATTTATATGCAGGCGCGCATCCAGAGAAGGGCTTCGGGGTGGGGTGGGGGCACCCAATAATAATCCTTACCCTTCCACTGTCAAGGAGAAGGTTAATAATAATTTTAAGGTTATTTCTTAGCTTAGAATTTTCATTATAAAGAACATGAATATGTTAATCATGAATCTTTTGAATATAATTAAAAACCCTTTAAATAGGAACCATATTTTTATTTTTACAAGCCACGATTTGTATACTATAGTATAATTAGTAATTAAAAAGTTTAAACTATTTATAACATTTTTGAAGTCAATCATAAACTATAAAAAGATTATTATCAAAGAGCAAAATTTAGGCGTCTATTTCCACTCTTTGCGAAGCGCGTAATTATCCTTTCTACATCCACTGGGATATCTCTGTGCACGCTTAAAAGTGCGAGACTTGTTAAACGATCTTGGCCCATAACTGACCGAAGCCAAGTACTCAGCCTGCGGAGCGTGGAGAATGTTCGTTCTGCAGTAGCGTTACTTATTCGCAATGCAGCTAATATCTGAAGAAGTTGACTTATCAATGGGTACACGTTTTTGTCACAGATCCATAAAGCTTCAATAGCTATGCTAGGAACGTGTGATTGATGACGGGTCTACTTCTTTTTCCATAGCAAGTACTCATTTTGCAGAAGAATCATTCCAGTTGATTCACTGACATCAAGTAAGGGATGAAATAAATTGATCAATTTCTTGATGCTATCAGTCTCATCATCCTTTTTCGCATCAGACTCCAAAGCACAGGTTGGTAACATAAATGGTAGGTGAAAAGCATCAAAAGCACTGGAATCAAATCTCGAATTTAAATCCACGAGCACATTATCCAATAGAGGAATAAAAATGGACAACTGATAGTAATCTTGTGTAGTTTCCGTTTGGTAGTTTGCACGTTGAGTTTTGTTGGTAGCAGAGGCGAGGTTTTTTTTATTTCTATATCTAAATGAGTAGCAAGTGCATTCACACGTATCCATATGCCGTTTTGGAAATAATCATTCCTATTCAGACGACGCTCTTCGAGAATGGATATAGTGTTAGCGACGAGATCAGCAGCGTTCTATAAATCGAGATTGACTTTCTGCAACTGTTTCCTCAGAGGAAGAGACAAAGCAAGAACATCGCTCAGGCAATTCATCGCCACCAGAAATTCGCTATCGCAAAGAGATGTAGCTAAAGATTTAGCTTTACTAGCTGTGGAACTCTCTTGCAATGTGGAAATTTCTTCTAATGAGTCCAGAATTTTAGTAAATCCGTAAAAAACTGGATTGTTCCATCATGTCGATCCATCCATTTAGGCTCACATAATTTGGTTAACTGATACTTCAGATGGCCTAAAAGTCCTTTTTTGCGCTTAGGGGATGCAGAAAAGCAAGAAACTACTTCTTTCATTACACCTACGACATTCCGTACTGGTACCAGTTGAGAAGACTTGGAGACTGATAAGTTTAAAATATGATTTTTGCAAAAACATTTCAGTGCATTGACACATTCCTTTTGCACCTCAGTCACGGCACCCTTTTGTTCAGACAGCATCACCGAGCAACCATCTGTTTCAATTCCAACGCAGCGGTCTAAAGGTAAGGACAGTTTTTTCAAGTTTCGTAAAACTATTTGCCCAAGGGCCTTTCCTGATAGCGAATATTCTTTCCCATCATTAGCTAATGACGCTCTGGTTCATTGAGCATCTTCTTCATCAGAGATGATCTCTTCAATCTCATCAGTAGCGGCGCTCACAACTTCTTGGAATGTATTGATGGACCCCACGGAATCCTATCTTATTTCCTTCGAGTTGTAAGTATATCTCAGAATAAGGCTTTTTGAGATTTGTGGCTCAAGACAGTGGTCTCACTAATATATGCAGCCCGAGAACAAGTATTCTTCAAGTGATTTTCGAGGGTCTTATCTCCAGAAGCTATACGGAAAGAGAGCAGTTCCTTAAAATTACCCTGATTTACCGCACTTTCTGCCTTGTTTCCTTTTTCGATGAAATTGAGATTGCCGCCGTCCCTATGTCCTCTTAGCGGAATATTTTGCTAACCAAGAAAGATGATACTTTCCAAGATTGGGTTTAATCTGTCTCTGTTTTCTAGGATTTCAGATAGATGCTTTAAATTGACCTGAATCATCACGCCGCGTGCAGGATTAGGATAAGATGCGAGAAATTCTTTTCCAGCTTCTAAGGCACTTTTATGATATAAGCGTTTGCTGCGAGTCTCAAGATCACCGTAAAGTGACAAATTTCATTAAAGGAGTTGCATTGTGCCTACCTTTGCCAGATGGATTTGCAAACCAGGGGCAATACTTACAAAAAAGGCCCTGCTTTTTTACCGAAAACACAAGCCACTTGTATGTCTCAAAGTTTATAGACTTACAGTAGGTTTTACCAATTTGGACATTTATTATGTTCGGAAAATGGAAAGTGAAAATAATCGGGGGCTTTCCAAGGTTCCCCTAAAAGTTAACACTTTGTGAAATCGTCGATTTTTTGGCCAATGTAGTTTCCGATGTCGTTGACAATATCAATTATAGTATCCGAAGTTTTTTCATTAGACTGCAAAAGTTCTGGTTTCTGAGTTTCTAAAAATACTACATAAGAAGCACCCGCTACTGAAGCCTGCATTTCTTTAATAAGAGAATTAGGAAAGTCAGATCAGAATTAGCAATTGCCGATGATTGTAAACCTATACTATTTGAATTATCGGAAGATACCACCACCATATTTACTAAATTATCAGCTTCAGAAACTTCCTCTACTATACCATGCTTTGTTTTCCTTAAACGTTTCTTACTACCAGAGCTTATCTGAAAAAAATTAATTTACGTATCCAAAATGTAAACTTTTAACACTTAAATTAAACAATTTTAAATCAAATGCCGCTAAGCTGCAAAATAAATTTTTTTCAACTTTTATTATTTATACATTTTCAAGATTCAAAAATATATAAATCCACGTAATTGGTTAATTCATGGATAGTGGCGTTCCTGGTTCAAATCCGGGCTGAAGCAGATTTTTTGTTGTTCTGAAACAATTATTTTGATGAAGAAATCGTTTTAAGAAATCAAAATTTGTATTACTTATAAATGAACGCTATCATTTTTAATGACATAAATTGAAGAATAAATCAAGAAGTTTTATATACAAGTTTTATATACCTTAAGAAAAATTTATTATCTCGAAACCTTTTAATATACTTTAAAAGCTATAACATTTTTTTCAAACTATCGTCGAAAAATCGAAGTCGTTGTTAGACTTATTTGATGAGGAAGTCTTTTGGCATCGCGTGCTTGCGAAGCGGATCAAAAATCAAATCTTTGATATATTCTGAAATATAGGGAAATTGAAATTTTCTGTGAAGGACTCAGTTCTTGGTATATCTAGGTGTTTTTGTGATACGTCTGAGTAATTTATTTTGTCTAATATCCACGTCGAAAATACCACATTTTTCAACTGAAAATAGTGGCAAAAACGATCGATTTCTCGATTGATGACGTGAGCGTTGAGAAAAGTGAGTAAAAACCCACTAGTGTGGAAAAGTGATC
>JAAAKG020177037.1:0-22965 GCA_010014905.2 Druon quercuslanigerum | reverse complement strand
CCCGAATGCAGAATTCAAAGCGTGAAGAGGAAAAAATCCTCACTTTTGAATCAAGAAAAAGAAACAGACTATTTCGAAATGCTGGATGTGAGTCGCGATGAAATTTCTGCAAGTTCTCCAAATATTGAGCTACTGATTCAAGAAAAAGTGTCTCCCATTCCACTGAAAACTCTAGAACCAGAAGAGTCAGTATTGATGCCAGAAAATTTAAAACAGAATCTTCCGAACTTAATTTCTTTAAATTCTCCAAATATCATCGAAACACCGAAAATTCTCGGGAATCGGGAAGAGCAGGAAAATGTTTTAAATAAACCTTCCACTTCAGAAGAACGCAAAAAAATCCCCGAATGCAGAATTCAAAGCGTGAAGAGAAAGAAATCCTCCTCACCTCAGGAGAGTCTCGATCATATTAATAATTTACCAGTTTTGGGAGAACATTCTCGAAAAATGGTTCGCAGAAGATTATCCTCTCGTTATTCTACCGATTCTTTTGACGTTGAACCAACAAGAAACTCCTCAGATTTCGAGAGTATGCATTCAGAAAAAACTTGCATGAATCTAGTCAGGAAGCCGGAAAAAGGAGAAGGTAACGAAATGCCGGAAGAGATTTCAGAGGTGGATGAAAGCAGTATTACTGATCCAGTACAAATTATGGACACGATTCCTTCATTTGATATTAACGAAGAACTCGAATCTACAGAAGAGATTTCACAAGAACTGGCAAATTCTTTTGATGAAAAGAGAACATCTGATTTATTAGACGAACTCGCTTTGTCAGATGACGAACCTCTGGAAGAAATGAAAATGAAATCAAATTCTTCTTTGGAAGATACTTCTAATATTTTTATTTCCAATTCAAATAAAAACGACACGAAGAATTTTATTCAAGGGAAAAGGTCTTCGGCTCTTCTTCTCACAGTTATAAGTCCAGTGAGTCAGGCAAAGAAGATGAAGAAAGTTGATGTAAAGAATTCAAAGCCGGGAAATCGTGGAAACCTTCTAACGAAAATAAGAACATTGAAGAGGCGTACGAATAAAATGGTTTTGCACCCTATCGTTAAGAAATTAGAAGAGAAAAAGGAGGTAATAATTGAGCCAAAATCTGAAATTGAGAATAATGTCGAAAGTGTAGCCGCAACTTCTTCTGCACATCCTAAAAAACGAAGAATTGCTCATACGCCAAAAGCAGAAAGTGAATCTGGAAGTGTAACTTCCTTAGAAGATTTTCCTCTCGAAGTTCCGATAAGAAAATCGCTCAGATCTACGCCAAAATGGCCAGGAAAGAATAAGAGGATGAAATTGTCAGAGGAGATATCGGCTGATTTAGAAGAGAAGGAAGAGAAAGGTCCTGTTAGAAAAAAGGGTAGACCGAGGAAAGTGAAAGTGCCGGATGAAAATTCAGTCAATTTGTCAATAGAAGCAGAAAGAAGAGAAGATTTGAGGGTAGATGTGGAACCTTTGAATTTATGTTCGGAAATAAGTCAGAGTGAAGATTTAATAAAAAGTTCCGTGCAGGAAAATTCGAATTTAACAAATAATACTTCATCTGACGAAGATGTTGCGCTTGCGAGTCGAATTGTAGTGAAGAACGAATATTGGGAAAAGGCGAAAAAAGTTCTTGAGAGTATTAAAGAGACAGAAAAAGATAGTGAAGCTCCTGTTAGAGAACTTCGTTCAAGACAGGTTGAAGTTGCAGCCGAGGAAAATTTGAAAAACCCGGGAATTCGGAAAAAGGGCGGTAAACCGAAATTTCTACCAGTGCACCCTCGACATCCGATCCTTAAGACCCATTATGTGGTTAAATTGCTTAATGAGACTTTTGAAGAAAAGCCGTTTGTGAACTTACGTCAAAAATCTAAGCTGTCGCAAAGCTCTCTTGGTGAGTAAAAATGAAGTTTTGTTTTCAAAAAGCTTTTACATTTCAAATTTTAATTCCATTTTTTCAGAAAAGAACGTTAAACTGCAACTAACTAGATTGGTTGTGAGCGAATCCTGGACGGTGGAATTACACTTGGATGTAATAAAAAACATGACTGAACTCTGTCAAGCATCTACCGCAGCAAAGTTCGTATTCAATAGCATTGTTTTCTACATTTGAAATCTAAATGTAATATTTCATAATCTGTTTCGTTTGCAGGTGTATAGTGAGTTTTCTCCAGAAAAAATTTCAGGAGGACGAG
Source organism: Druon quercuslanigerum (assembly GCA_010014905.2). Lineage (NCBI taxonomy): Eukaryota > Metazoa > Arthropoda > Insecta > Hymenoptera > Cynipidae > Druon > Druon quercuslanigerum. The sequence goes on along the minus strand of JAAAKG020177037.1, from coordinate 20,785 downwards.
GAACCACTGGATAAAAGTAACACACCACCCGCGCCAATGATGTCGAGAACACAGCAAAAAATGGTTACTTTGATCGCCAGTTTAGAGAAAACAATGCCAAATATTGTTGACCTCGTTTCCGCCGGTATTGATTATACGCTTTTTCGACTCAACGAAGAACACAAAGATGTATGTATTTTATTTATTATTTCTCCCTGGCGTAGACCTTGAGAAATCTTTGAAATATTTAAAATATTCGTATCATGTTTGAAATATGTTGACATCTTTAAAATCTTTGAAATTTCTATGAAATCTTTTAAATGCTTGTGAAATGTTTGTAGAACAGGGTATCTACTCTACCTGGAACACCTGGAATTATCAGGCCATTTTTTTAAGTCAGGGAATTTTTTCGCGAACGTGTTTAATTAAAAAAATACAATATAAACTTTTTTTTCTGTTTGAAATTATTTATTTTAACTGAAAATTTAACTATTCTATTTTTGGTAAAAAAGTGATAATTTTAGTTGAAAATTTATGTATGTCGCTGAAACTGCATGTATTTTGTTGGAAATTTACCACGTTGTTAGCCATATTTTCTCTCTCTTATTGACAGACAAAACTTTCATAGTTTATTGGTTGAATTAAACTTTTTTTGATTAAAAATAAAAATCTTGTTCGATTGAAATATCAACTGCTACATTTTTTGGTTCAAAATTCATCTTTTTTGGAATAAAAATTTGATTGTTATTATCAAATTGTAATTATTCCAGTTGGTCCATTTTGGTTTAAAATTTTACTATTCCAGTTGAAGATTAATCATTTTAGTCGAAAATTTAAATATTCTGTTTTTAGTTAAAAGCTCATCTTTTTTAGTTCAAAATTCAAATATTTGACGGAAACCCGATCTTTTTTAGTTGAAATTCAACTATTTGGTACTTTAAAGACAAATTCCAGAAATGGATTGTTATGTTTTCAGTATTACTTAATTACTTAATTAATCAATGGTGCTTATATGTTTAATAATATCTTGTAATATAAGTTGGCAACACTTTCTTAATGAAACATATTCCGAGTTCATTATTTTAAACAATGCAAAATATTTGAATAGCTCCGTACTGTGAAAAATTATGCCTGGAAAAAACTTAAGATACCTGGTTGAAAACCTGGAATTGTCAGGGAATTTTCTTTCAGGATTTGAGTAGACAACCTGGTAAAATCATTGAAATCTTGAAAATCTTCTTAAAATAGGGTTGCTACAAACTCTCAATTTCAAAGTTCCCTGACTTTTGCCTGATCGTTTAAATTTTTTTCAGGTATGAAAACAACTTTAAATCTAGAAGATCAATAATGTTAATGCAAAAAAAATGTCTTAAAAAGCATCCAAAAATTGCGTAAGGTCAAAATTAATTCTGAACCGAAAAAATGAACTTTCAACTGAATAGTTCAATTATCGATAAAAAAAATAATTTGAAACTTCTAAGTTATTATTCAGATCCTCTACTTTATAATTCAATTGTTGTTGAATATTCGGACGGCGGGGGGTTAATTTTCAATCCAAAAGTCTAGTTTTCTGAGAAAAAAAAAATTTCAACAAAAAATTGAATAGTTAAATTTCTAGTTAAAAAAATTAATTTTCTGACAAAAAAATAATTTTCAATGAAAAGGCTGATAATTGGTATTTTTATCAGCAAATATTTTAATTTTCAATAAGAAACAGTTGAATTCAAGCAAAGAATAGGCATCCTTAAAAAACTAGTTACATCTTCAACCAAAACAGATTGCTTTTCAAATGAAGAAGATGATTTTTCAGCAAAATAAATTAATTTTCAATCAAAGCAAAATAAATTTTCTATCAAATAGTTCAATTTTCAACCAAAAAAATTAATTTTTAAACAAATAGTTGAATTTCTACCAAAAAAGACAAATTTGGAACTCGATACATGAATCTTAAACTAAATGTATTAATTTCAAAGCAAAAATGTAATAGTTAAATTTTCAATTAAAATGATAGTTGTTTATAAAATTTTTTGTTTTAGTGAAGTAATGAAAGTCTAAACCTAAGAAGTGAATTTTCAATGAAAAAGATCAATTTCAAACCCAAAAGTTCCGTTTTCAACCAATAAAATGAATTTTCAACCAAATAGATTAATTTTATACTAGAAAAGTCGAGTTTGCAACAAAATAAATGAATGTTCAACACAGTGCAGTTGAATTTTCAACTAAAGAAGATAAATTTTTAGTATAAAAAGTAATAGTTAAATTGTCACTTCATAAAATTAATTTTCAACCACCCAAAAATGGCATTTTTAATTTAAAAAATGAACCTTCTACGATAAAAGAACTTGCTTTTACTATGAAAGAAATATTTGCAGTCAGTAGATAAAAAATGTTATTCAAAATGTGGAATTTTCATACCGAAAAGGAGAATTTTCTACAAAAAAGTCGAATTTTTTAACCCTAAATATGGATTTTCAACAAAACTGTTTATTTTCAAACAAATCATTGATTTTTTTTTACCAAAAAACTGACTTTACAGAATTTCCTGACCAGTAGCAACACTGCGAAATTATTGAAATTGTGAAATCTTGAAATCTGATGTAGGTACAATAAGCTGGTTGTTATTTAAACTTGGTGGAATTTCTTATCAAATTTCTGTGCCCCTCCCTCCACACCTTCAAATGTTTTGTTCGAGTGCCTAACAAAAAAATCTCAAAATTTGAGCGTAATTGGCTAATATTTAGAGGTCGCACAAATTTTTAGGCTGAATGACTAAGTCACACTTATGGGTCCCCAAAGAAAACCCTGTGAGCGAAAAATTAGAATTTTACGTGATATTGCGGTTTATTACCGCTTTTTGAACCTTTTCCCATCAATAATTAAAAACTGAAAAATACGCAGTCATATTTTAACTAATTTTAAATTGTTTAAAAAAAATTTATTTGTTATAACATTTGCTTTTACAGGTAAGTCGCGAAATGAACGTATTTTTGAAATGTTCAGAGAGTTATTTAATCAATGGTGACAATACAATCATTTTCTTAAATATTTTTACAACTATTTAAACAGGTGTGTTTAAATATATCGCTTACCTAAAAAAAAGCGGGAGAAATATTTTATCTCGCCAAATATTCGGCAGATTTTACTATTTTTAAGCACTCGTTTTTCTACGAATACTCGTAAAATTTCAAACAAATTTAAATAGTTTAACCCTTTAACGGACAATGTTGCAGCTGAGCAACATTCACTCTTTTCGATTTTTCTAATTTTTAGGCAATGGGATTAGAATTCCGTAAAATCAATGCGTGCATTAAATCAAAGTGGACTATTCCAAATCTGCTAAGGTGGGTTTCAGCTTTTTTGTATTCAATAGAAAGCAAGAAATATGTAAAAACTGAAAACCAATTTTTTGCAAAAATCGATTTTTTCAGAATTTTTATTTAACGGGATCAACGCTTGGTCCTTAAAGGTTTAAACAACTTTATGATATTTAAATATAATGTTGCGACCTACCTGGAAAATAAATCTTTAAACAAATTAAAATTGTTACAAAAAAAAATTAGTAAAAAAAAAGTATTCTTAAATGGCCGATTAATTATTTCTTATGAAGAAAATGGTCAAAATGAGTTAGCAAACCGCAATATTTAATTAAATTAAAAGTTATCACTTATAGGGGTTTCTTTGGGAACCCATAAGAAGGGCCTAAATTTATTTATTCTCAAGATTTATTATAGATTGTTGTTCTCTTACAAATTCTGAATAATATACTGAAACACGGAAGTACTTGTGACATATTCTCGCGGTTCATTATTAGATTGACTAAAACTGACGTTTTCACATGTTTAAAGCAATGGGAAACTTCATGGTCCTTGCGCAATCCCTGAATATAAATTGATTTCCCTCAAATTTGGAGGAAATTTTGGGGAAGGGGGATTCGAACCCCTCGCTCATTTTTAATTCCCATTTTCGTCAAAATTTCAGAGAAATGTAATTGAAGGATTGGCCCGAGTGTACATAGTTTTGACCCGTCTGAAAAAAGACAGAGAGAAGGCAAGATTATTTTGCTGCGATGCTCTCTATTGTTTGCGTAATAATGCCGTAACTGTCATTTACGTCGTCCTAACTTGCTGGCCTGAAGTTTTTCCTATCTGTGACACAAATCCAGGTACGAATATAAATAAATTACCATTGTTAGATTCACTAGAAATAAGTATTAGATATTAAATGGTTAAATTGTCTGAAAATTCAGCAGTTTAATGCATTACAGAAATCCTCCCGAAGTGCATGGCACATATCATTCTAACGACTGAAGGATGTGGTACAAAATTTCCAAAAGTTGGTGCTCTCAAAAATCTAATCTCGGCCTACTATCAGTATCCGAGGGCGGAATATTTCTCCAAGCAACTTGCTACCGAATTTTTGTCTGCTTTGAAACGTAAGTATTTATTTCAAGTTTCTCAAAGATGGTGATGGCAGGTCTCGGACTGATCACACTATTGACACTATTAAACACTTTTTTGAGCGATGATACTACGAGCGATTTTGCTACTTTTCCATAAAAATAACACTATGACAAAAAGATGATCTTTCAACAAAACTGCAGAATTTTTAATCAAATAGTTAAACTTTCAACCAAAATATGAGTTTTTGAGCAAGAAAATTAATTTTTGGCCAAGGAAGATGAATTGTCAATAAATTTCCAACCGAACATTTTTAAACCAGAAAATACAATTTTTTATCCAGAAATGGAATATTTAAATTTTCAGTTTGAAAAAAAATTAAACGAATTTTCTGCAAAACGTATTTTTGAATAAAAATTTGTATTTTCAAGCCAAGCATATGAGTTTTCTACAAAACGGTTGAATTTTAAACCTTAAAATACTAATTTTCTTAATAAATGTAACAGTTGGTATTTAAACCAAAAAATATTTTAATTTCAAATAAAAAACAGTTGAATATAAGTAAAACAGAGTCATTTTTAAGCATACACTTGCATTGTTGATGAATAAAATAATAAATAAGAAATAAACAAAATACATATATTTTCTATCAAACAGTTGAATATTTAACCAAGTATATTATTTGTCTACTAGTATACATGATTTATCTACAAATTACATCAATTTTCCACTAAATAGATTGTACAATCGATGTGGTGTTAGTCAAAGTTGTATGTGATTAATTTTTAGTTAATATTTTTATCGTTTCTAAACATTTTTAACTATGTAGTGAAATATTTTAACTAAAAAGTATTAAATTTTAGAAAAAAGTGTATATTTTTTGAAACCAGAATGGCTAATTCTCTACAAAACAGTTCAATTTTCAACCATAAAGATGAATTTTGTTCTAAGAAGATTAATTTTCTACCAAAAAAAAAGATAAATTCTCCACCAATTACATACATTTTCAACCAAATTTTATGTTTAAATAAAAAACAGTCGATTTTAACTAAAACAGATTAATTGTCAACCGTACAGTTGCATTTAAAAAAAAATGATTTATTATAAAAAGTGACGAATCTCGTTAAAATACATATATTTTCTACTAGAAAAGACGAGTTTTAAACCAAATAAGTCAATTTTTAAACTATAAGTTGAATTTTCTACAAAAAAAAATACAAATTTGCAACAAATTACGTGAATTATGAACTAAATATATTACACAATGGATGTGATATTATTTAATTTGTATGATACATTTTTAAGTAAATAGTCGAAATTTTAAACAAAAATGGATTGAGGAGAATTCATTTTCCATTAAAAAAAAATAATTTTCAACCAAACAGTTTAATTTTTTTAACAAATAGCTGAATATAATACCATATTGTGGAATTTCCAATTTAAAAAAAATTAACTAAAAAAACGAATTTTCTACTCAAATGACTAATTTTCAATTTAAGAAATGAACTTTTAATGAAGTAGTTTGACTTTTGTTTAAGGAGTTGAATTTGTAACCAGAAAGATAAAAAGTTTGACTAAACAGTTGCATTTTTAACAAAAAAAAATGGTTTTCTACCAAACTTAATTTTTAAGCCGCAGGTTCGAATTATCTACATAGCAGTTGAATTTCTACTCTAAAATGTGAATTTTCAACCGAAAATTTAATTCTGAACCGAAAAAGATTAATCTATAACACGACAGTAGCAACTATAACCAAAAAATATTAAATTTCTGGAGAAAGATATACATTTTCAAACCAAAAAGATGAATGTCAAAATCAATTGAATTTTCAAACGAAATTTCAAACAAATTGTTGAATATTTAAGCCAAAAAGACGAATGTCTAACAAAACAATTCAACGTTCAATTTAGAAGCATGACTTTTTACAAAATTGTTGAATATTTAACGAAGTAATTTAAATTTAAAAGAAATTATAAAATTTTAAATTAAAAAGTTTGAACTCTTAACGAAAAATTTAATAGCATGCTTTTATAAAAGAATAGAAATTTTGATAATTTACCGTATAAAAAATAACATTTTAAATCAGTATTATTTTTACACTATTTTTTTTAATTTGTGACACTAATTGCACTATTTTTGATCTTTGAGATGAGTCCAAGGCCTGTATTATGATTTTTTCTAATTTTTAAGAAATCGTGGCGGTTTTCAGAGAAACATGAAAATAGCACCGATATGGCGATTATTTTGTTGGCGAAGAAGGAAGGACCTGATTGGACTTACAAAAATATTATTCAAGGCGGATTACTGCAGATGATTGTTGAAAAGACTCATCCTTCCGTTTATGAAGCGTTTAGTTTACTTGGTAATTATTTTTAAGTATTCAAGTCAACATATTTATATATGTTAACGTAAAATGTTTCTAATTTTTGTTTTCTGAATACCATTTTTTCAGGTAATTTAATGCGAACATTTCCGAAAGAAGATAAAGAGAACTATATTGGTAAAACCGTCCAACAGTTGTGCGACTTGCTGGACTCAAGTCAAGGTATATATTCTTATACTTTACGCTTTTCTGTATTTTCCTTTTTTAAGAATTCCTCGTTTTTTTTCTTTTTTTTATGAAACTTTCCCTTTGTCTTGTTTTTTACGTAAGTACGAAACCAGGGTAGCCGCTGGACCGGCAAACTGGGAAATAACCAGTAATTTTTTTACACCGGGAAACCCCGGAAATGACTTAGGAAAATTGAAAATGATCTTTCATTTTCAATAATTATTTAAAGAGAATATCAACAAAGATTTCGAACGATTTCCAAAATTGTAAAAAGAGAAACTAGAATATCTGAAAGAAATTTCTAAAAATTTGCAGGATTTTCTAAAAATTTAAGGAAAAATTTAATAAATATCTGCTAAAATAAATCGAATTTTTCCTAGCATTTTTAGAAAACTCTGAAATTGGTAAAACACTTCCTTAAAATCTTCTACATTCCTTTTTGAAAATTTTGGAAGCCTTTTAAAATCTTTTAAAATATTCTCTTGAAATAATTTTTCAATGGGAAACATCATTTTCTATTTTACTAGGAATCTAAAGAAAATGTTCTTCGTTTCAATTATTTGAAATCATTTCAAATTTTAAACAAATTTTGAACCTTTGAAAAACTCAAAATGCCTCAATTTTTTCTACACATTTTCGATTCATTTTAAAAGATTTTTAGAAGTTATTAACAAATTTAAAAAAAAAATTAATTAAAGGAAATGTTAAACAACTTCTAGATTTTTAAATATTTTGAAGCTTTTCAAGGATATTTAAACTATTTCAAATGAAAATAATTGAACTTTAAATTTAAGAAGTGCTCATTTAGAAAAAATTTAATTTTTCAATTTTCAATGTTTTCTAGCTTTAAATTGCTTAAAATAATATAATTTTGAATTTGTACAGCTAATTTTAAAGTTTCATTTAAAATTGTTCAATTAAAAAATGTTAGTACCTAACTTCCATTTTATTGAAAATTCTACTGTGTTCCAAAAAATTCAATGTTTTGATTTGAAAATTGAAGTATCTGGTAGAAAGGCAACTGTTTTTGGTTGAAGTTTAATAATTTTTTAATTAAAAATTGAATTTTCTTGGTTGAAAATGAACTTTTTCGTTTAACATTAAAGTATTTTGTTATGAAGTAATTTTGTTTAGTCGAAAATTATGCTGTTTTGTTGAACATTCATCATTTTAAATAGAAAATTCGTCCTTTTGGGTTGAAAGTTCATGTTTTGGTAGAAAAATCGTTCTTTTTGGTTGATATTTTAACTTTCTTTCTTTTTTGGCTAAAAAAATCAACTATTTGGTTGAAATTGCAACGGTTTTTGCTTAAAGATTAATAATATTTTCTTTGAAAATTCGATAAATTTGTTAAAAATGCATTTTTTGTAAATTCATCTGTTTTTGATGAAAAATGACCTTTTTCGTTAAAAATTCAACTATTTTGCTAAGAAGTAATTTTGTTGTTCCAAAATTCAACGGTTTTGTTGAACATTCGTCTTTTTGAATAGAAAAATTGTCGGTAGTGGGATTAAAGCGAGTTGGGGAAGTCGCGATAAGCGGTAGTGCGATAAGTGGGAGGGTACTGTAACTTACATGGATTTCCAATAACCTATGTGCATTCAATTTAAAAAAGTTAAATACTTTAATCGCTAAAATCATTTAACATTCTCCTTTTTCGAGCTGCTTTTTCGCCAGTCCATTTCCTCCTTTGTACCTAAAATTAAATTTCGCCCGAGTAGGTGTTAGAAATGGAAATATATTTAGCCTCATGATTTTTTAGGTACGGAAGATCATCTCGAGGGAGTTGCAACTGCCTTGCTGAGTCTCTCGAAGTTTACAAATCACTTGGATAAAGTGGCAAAATGTCTTCTACTTTGGAAACCTAATCAGACTCTTCGACCTGAGACGATAGTTAAATTCAAATTTTTCTTCCAATCGCGTACTACAGCAGCGTGGCATGACTTTATTGTGAACGGTTTCAAGAATCTTACTGCACCTAGGCCAAATAATTATGTTCATAATAAGAAGCCTCAGTTAAACAATTTGCAAGCTCCACCCAAAAAGAAGAAAAATAATAGACGCCGGACGAAAAAAGCAAATACCTCAGTGAAAGTTCCTTCGAATTCGTGAGGATTTTCTTATTGTGATATTAGTTAATGACTAGCATTAATCCAGATGTGTAAATAAGCCAAAATATTTTAAGAATCCGGATAGACTCTTCGATAGTGTTTCATTGTATTGATACGCTTTACATTTTTAAAGACGGAACTTATATTAATTTTCCTCGTATTCCTTTTTTTATGTACTTCATTTTTAAATTTAAAAAAAGGATTATTTATTTATTTACACTTGTGTCTATTGAAATTACAGAATTTTTCATAATCAGAATTTTAGTCAGATTTTACGAATTTTATTACTAATTTAAACCTCTTTTGAATGAAAAACTTTTACAATTTTTAAAGTTATACTGGGAAAAAATATCTAATTATACCTAAAAATATTCTTTATTTACGAAATTTATTTATTCGATCCGAACTGTTTGTTTTTATTTAAATTGATCAATTTAATTCAAAAATTTAAACAACATTATTTATAAAACTAAGCAGATTTGGAAAAGGGATTGGACTAGTCGAAACCCATATTTTTTACATACAACATTTTTTTCATGATAACTTTTTTTGTGATATCTTTTTTTTTATTTTAACTACAACGCTTTAGACATTTAGGATATTAAGTTTCATGTTATGCTGTGTTTGTTAAGTTACTGTGGTGCTTCTTTGTTAAAATTCTGAGAAATTTATAAAGCATAGTTTGAAACTGAGCAATTTTTTAGTTTGAAATTGTTTGAGTTTCAAAAGCTTCGAATTCGAAGGCTTTTAAGTTCAAGGTTTAAAATTGATTTAGGCTCAATTTTTTGTCACTTACATTAAAAGTTTATAAATTAATAATTTAGATCTCTTTTTAATTATTATTTCAATATGACAGCTTATAAATTAGAAAAATTAGGGATTTTTAAAACATTACAGGTCTTTAAATGGGAAAGGTACAACATTTTTTTTAATTTTTCACTGGAAAATTGCAATAATATTTCAAATTAACTAAATGGCGGTCCATTTTAAACAAAGATTTATATTTTTTTGTTAAATACGCGAGTTGTGAAAATGACGAAATTGGTTTTCTATTTCAACGTCAACAAAAAGTTTCTGTTTATTTAATTTTTCCATTTTTCAATATTTTGCACAGTTTTCGAAATATATGAATTGTTGGATATTGCTTTCATAGATCTTTAATTATAAAAACAATAAATGTTTATATCACAGTTGATTAAAAACTAATCGTTTAAAAGTCAATAAACTTTCAAATAAAGTCTTGATAATTATTTAACAATTAATTTTACTCAACATTAAATAATCAATTAAATTTTTCAATTCTATAACAATCAAAAATTTAAAACTTCAGGGTTTTCAAATTGAAAAATTCGTCAACGTTCAGTTATGCTATTAAAAAGAACCTTTTCAAATTAGAAAGTCTTAAATTGTTAAATTTTGCCATTCACCCTTCGTTTCTGTTCCACTGACATAAATTAAAGCATAAAAAATTCATCGCGTTCAAATTTAAAGCATTAAAAATTAAAATTATAGAATTTTTAAGTTAAAATTTGTGAAAAATAAACCTTCTAAATGGAACAATATTTTAAACTAAAGGCGGTAGAAAATAATTTTTCAAATTAAATTGATTAAATAGAATTAACTGAATTTTCAATTTCAAATTTGGAAAAGTTCAATTGGCTAAATTTAATATCTTAAAATGATATATTTGTTGATATTTTCAATAATTTACATTATATCATTTTACGAAAACTTAGGAATAGTTTTCATGCAATTTTGAATTATAAAAATAACAGATTTTTTCATCACTATGTATTTAAAAAAAAGTTATTTAAACTCATTAAAGTTCCAACTTAAGTTTCTTTCAAAATTAAATAATCAATTAAATATACATTTTTTTAAATTGTATGTCAAACAAAAGTTTAAAATTACATTTTTCAAATTGAAAAATCCATAAACTATACATTTATATTTATATTTACCAACCACCCGTAATTTTTGTTCCATTGCCAGAAATAAAAGCATTGCAAATTTATGCATAAAGAATGAAGAAGTTACCTTTTTTATGTTAAAATTTGTAAATCGGGAATTTCATGAAACCGGGGAATGTCAGTAAATTTATTTTTTGACCGTGAATTGTATAAATTTTTAGAAAAAAAAATCTATCCAACTTTTATTTCAGCTATTTTTAAAAATAATTTTGTTATATTGCTATCTTTTTTAATTATGATATCATTTAATTTAAAATGCGTAATTCGAAAAGCTTTCACTTCAAAAATTTTCCATTTTAGATTTTTCATATTGAAGCGTACATTTTAATTTAAAGAATTTTAAAATGCAGTTTTAAAGACTTCAACAATTAAAAATTAGGAGTGTTTAAAATCTAAGATTTCTTATAACAAATTTTTAGTTGGCAATCAGTTAATAAAAATTAATTAAGAATTTTTTAAATTTAATTGTACTTTAAGATTTAAAAAGTGAATAACAATTGATTTTACAAGGCGATTCGGAATCAATTCACAATATTAACATATCCAGATTTTAACGTTAAAAATTCTACTGTTTCAATTGGAAAGCCTTATTAGTTAAATGAATCTAAACGCCCTATTGAAACATTATATAAAACATTTTCAATTTATAAAAAACTTCAAAATAATATATTCATAATTAAAGTCTTTTATTAAATTTAAAATACTATTTTTGTTTCAAATATTCCATTTTTAAACTATTCAATTTGAAATTTTTTAATTATTAAAAATAGCAATGATTTAATATTTAGAAATATCTGATCATTCATTGAAAATCAGAAATTATAAACTAAATATTCAAAACTAAAGAAAAAAGCTGATTTTCGAGCGTTACAGTTTTAATTGTTCTATTAAAAAAATTAATTTTCAAGTCAAATGGTTGAATTTCAGTGTATAACAAACAGATAAACACCTCTTATACATAGAAAAAATTAGATCAAGTTGAAAATATTTAGAAATTTTGAAAAAATTCAAAAATTAGTTTCAAAATTCAAATAATTTAAAAAGAGTTGTCTCGGTGTACCGATAAATTTAGGTTATTCGTACACAAATTTATATGCAAATAGTACACGGGCGAATTTTAAACCAAATGCAATATTTGGCAGATTTCAAACAAAAAAAATTTATAAGCTTTTTAAAAAGTTTTAAAGGCTTTAGAAGAATGAAAAACATTTCCTAAGTAAATTGAAAATGATTTATTATTTTGAAACATTTTTTTAAAGAGAATATTTGAAAAGATTTAGAAAGATTTACAAAATTATCAAAAATGAATGTGGAACATTTTAAGAAAGTTTTTTTTAATTTGGCAGGATTTTAAAACAATTTCAGAAAAATACAAATCATTTTGAAAGATGTGAAGAAGTTCTGAAAAAATTCTTAAAATAATTTCAAATTTCAATTTTTTTAAAACAATAAGTAGATGTTTCAAGATTTTGAAATAAAGTTTATTAAAAAAAATTTAATCGTTCCTTTTTTTTATGAAAGTTTTAATTTGGCAATTTAATTGCATTTCATTTAAAATAGTTCGGTTAAAAAGTGTGAGACGCTTCCATTTTATACGTGTAAAGTATTGAGCTTTTGAGTACAAAATATTTGAATAAAAAAATGTTTAAACTTTAGTTTTAAAAGTTAAAAATGCACGAGTTCCGCTTTGAGTGCTTTCACTTGCAGCTCAGTTCTTATTCCTTCAAATGGAAAAATATTTAGCTTCAGAGTTTGATTTTTTGAATTCATTGACCGTAACAAATTTTTGCGAACTGGGAAAAAACCGGGACATTTTATCTTTTATTAAAATGGCCATCCTGTAAAAGCTTAAGGAAATAATTTTTCAAATCGCAGGATATAATGCTCAAATTTAACATTAAAGTTTTTTGAAGCGATCGGAATTAGGGGTCCGGATCAAGTAACCGCCAATAAAATCATTTGGCTCTAAGTAAATAAAACCTACTTAAAATAAGTAAACTTTTTTCTTTATGTAAATTTATTTATTCGCTCAGATAGGCTCTTTCAGTCGATAATGTACTCCAGACGAAGGCAGTGAAGATTGCGAATGAAAGTATACGAGAAATACATGAATTTGCTGGCACTTGAGTATTTTCTCATTAAGTTCTAATTTGCTCAAAATTAAAAAATTTCCGGGGTCCAATCCAAATCAAGGAAAGAGAGGAGGTGAGAAAGTAGAAGGTGAAATTCCAGTATTTAAGATACTAAACATTGGCGAAACAAGATTACAGGATTCTTTTTTTCTCGGTCTCTTTAATGACGATAATAATAATAATAATAATAATAATTAATAATATTCAACATATTCGTAAGCTTCCATGGGCAGAGCACGCTAAACATAATACATGTGTACATAGTGTTCTATTTTTTTCTTCTTCTTTACAAAAATAATTAACAATGTTCGATGTAACATTGCCGATCGGTGATTCTTCTAGCTAGTTTGATAGCAGCTTCCTTTGGATTGATTTCGTTACTATTTTCTTTATTTATTGTTGTCTTTGGTACATTTACAACGGACAGCGTTCCGCATATTTTTTCCTTTCCCTCTTTTCCTTTTATTTCGTTTCGTTATGTCGGACGGGGTACCAACCATCCGCCGTCATATGTGGCATAAATATAGATTTTTTTCTTTACAAGAAAGTCCTCTCTTTCTCGCTGAAAGCGCAAATTAAAAAAAGTTTCAACAAAAGGGTTTTTTCTTCTTCTACGGTGTTCTCTGATAAATAAGTCTTTAAATGAATATGAATATGAATATGAATATATATATGAATATATATATATATGTGACTGAAAAATCTCTGTTCTCATGATCAAATTAGGAACGGCGCTGTCTGATGTATAAAAATGCCACCACTGTCTACATAAATTAGTCAGTTTCGGATACTCTCTTTTAAATTCCGAATGGTTATGTGAAGGGTAGATATCCGACTTTTCGGATAAAAATTGGACTGTTAGACGAGTTAAGGAAAGCGTTAGATTAGAAAACAAAGGCCACCGCTGGCTCTGCATGTCACTCGTACACACGAGACTAAGGCACGCACTCACACACAGATAAACGCACAAACAATTACTCTCACCACTTTTCCCCCTCGCGATAATTTCCAGCTTAGTTAAAAGAAATTCTAGCAAAAAAAAAAAAGAAAAAAAAGAAATTGAAAATGAAAAGTGTCGCGAGGAGGAAAATAGTTCTGATTCACACACGCGCCTACGAATTACGAACGTGTCCTTACAGAGGGATGTTATCGTTACGAATAATATTAAGCGCAATTAATCATAATGATCAATAATAATAATAATATAATAATAATATAATAATAATAATAATAGTGTAGCAATAAATTAGGAACCAATTACAATATAAAATATTACGAGAAATTAAATTAGAAATAGGCTATTTTCGTTAGCTAGGACTATTTATAAACTTTACGGTACGATTTTATGACGTTCGATCGCCTCCGCTTTTCTTTTGTCTTGGAAAAAGAAACCAGTCAACTTTGGACTTGGGGAGCTAAACGATAACGAAATACTGTGGACAGGATCGACGAAATGCGAAAATCAAGTGACGTACCTTGCTAACTAAACTTACTTAGTTATGGAGCGCTGGTAAGATCAATCGCACCGAATATCTACAAATGTACAAATTGTCGATTGACATCGCCCGCTCTGCTTCTTTCTTTCTATATATTCTCTCAAAACGGAACTCTCCTCAAAAGTGTGCAGACACCTCTACGGATAATTTACTATTTACAAGAGACTGCTGCAGACCCTGAAAAAAATCCCGTTCACGATCATTCTAGCTTTATTATTATTATTAAACCTGAAAATCTGGGAGAACTCGATCCTCTGCGTTTCTTTGTTTGACATCTTCGGTGTTTAAAAGAACACGAACGACATCTCTTTTTCCAGAAATATTTTCTTCTACTTCAGAAAGTTTTCCGAGTCTTCTGAATCCTCTAGATTCCAATCTTCATTGATCAAAAAAAATATATGGAAGTACTAGCAAAATTGAGGATTGACGAAACTTGGAAGAAAACGCGAGGAGGGTCGAGTTTAAATGCAATTATTGAATGTTGGTGTGTGAACTAAATAAAATGCTACGGGAATGTTTTGATGAAAGAAGAGAAGCGAATGGAGGAAAAGCTTCCGTTTAGGTTTAAGGCAACAGTGAAGAATTGAAGAAAAGAAAAAGTAGTCTAGAAAATGTTTCGCTCAGCAAAATACTAGTTCTCGCGAAGCTTTTCCAAGTGTCGCTTCTCGAAAGAATTCGGAATCGTCACCAAATTCTCTCGCGCTCCTGGCAGGCAGGAACCCTCGGGCGTTCATCGTCGCGTAATACTTTTCGTAGCCATTGTGATGTATGTTGTCACTCTTTTTTTCTCTCTTTTTTATTAACATTGGTCATCGGATTCGCGGTTCGTGATGGCAGAATAATCACCAAGCCTCGCGATAAGATAACAACAAGGATTATAGAAGAGATTTTTGGTGGGAGGTGATTAACAATTATTCTTTCTAAATTCATGTGCTCGGCGAATCCCTGAAGAGACTTGAACGACCGCGTCTCGTCGTCACTGGGTTCTTGACTCGTTTCGTATTCGTCGACTCGACTCGGCTATTGACTCGAACGCTTCACTTCGCTGATCGATGCCATCCTCGTCGATTCCGGTTGCTGGTTATGCCAACCGGGCATTCTCGTCTGCTCTATCGACTGCAATGAGAAAGCAACTATTTTACTTTTCCTACAAGAATTATTTCTTAAAATTAGAACATGTTTATTTCGAGCTGTTAACTAAATTTCATAGTTTACAAGAATTCAAAGGAATTCAAAAGAATTCATGGTTAGTTCACAGAGCGAAAAAAGAATTTAAAAGAATTGAGAGGAATTCAAGGAGACGTTAAGAACTTCTAAGGGAATACAAATTAATTAATTGTGAGTTTAAAAGAATCCCAAGGAGTTCACCAGAATTGAAAGGAGTTCAAGAAGACTTAAAGAACTTCAAGCGAATACAAAAGAATTCTTGACGAGTTCATGCAACTTTAAGGAATTAAAAAGAATTAAAGAGGATTGAAAATAACTCCAAAAGACTTAAAATGTATCGTATATAAAAAAAAATATTTGATATATGAACCAGCAAACATTAATTGACTACCACCAGGGATTAATTTTCAACACAAAGGTGTTAGAAAACACTTAATTTTAAAATGCGAAAAGATGAAATTTCAACAAAAAAGTTCATTTACAACTAAATAGTTAAACTTTCAAGCAAAATAAACAAAAGCTAAAAAACAGGTAAATTTTTAACCAAATAGTTGAATTTTCAATCTACAAAGATTAATTCTCAAACCAGAAAGATAAATTTTTAAAGAAAGTGTTGAATTTTCAAAGAAAATGTTAACTTTTAACCAAATCATTAAATTTTCTAACAAAATAGTTGAATTGTCAACCCAAAAATTTGAATCTTCGACTACAAAGATTAATTTTATACAAAAACAGACGATTTTTTTTAATCTAAAAAGATGAATTTTCAATCCAAAAAGACAAATTTTCAACGTAGGCTGAATTTTCAACAAAAAACATTAAAACAAAAAGGTGAATCTTCAGCTAAGAAGACTTACTTTTTTCCAAAACAGACGAATTTTTAACCAAGTAGTTGAACTTTCAAACGAAAAAATTAACCTAGAACTAAATTGTTGAAAAAAACATTAGCCTTAAACCAAAAAGAACGAACTTTCACTTTAATAGTTCAATTTTTAACTAAAAAATATGAATTTCACTAATAAAATTCAATTGTTAAATTTTCAATTAAAAAAGTAAATTTTCCAGAAAAAAGAATTAATTTTCAACAAAATAGTTAAGTTTTCAACAAATTAACTTAACTTTCCATCCATCAGTAACGATGAATTCTCAACCAAAAATATAATTGCTAACACTTTAACCAAACAATACTTAATTTTAAATAAAAAAAAGTTGAATTATACCCAAAAATACGAATTCCCAACAAAATAGTTTAATTCTCAATCAAAAGCAGTTAATTTATAACCAAACAGTTGGATTTTTACCCAAACCAGATGAATTTTTGAACAAAAAAGACAAGAACTAAGAAAAAATATGTAGCCAAGAGAGAAAAAAAATCAGCTAAAAGAAATGAATTCTGCACAAAGAATATTATAATAGAGACTGTTCCATTGAAAATAATTAACTTTGAAGCAAAAAATATGACTTCTACCAAAAGATGAATTTTCTATCCAAAAAGACGAATGCTCAACAAGACAGTAATATTTTACAACCAAAAGTTTCCTTTTTAACAGAATAGTTGAATTTGCAATCAAATAGTATAACTTTTAACAAAAATAGATGAATTCTGAACCAAAAATATAGTATTAGACTTTCCAATTAAAAAGAATAAACTTTCAACAAAAAATATGATTTTTCTATTACAAGTTAAGTTTTGAATAAAAAAAGAATTAAAACAAAAAATTAATTAATTAAATGAAAATAAATCAATAAGTTTACGATTAAAAATGTGACTTTATAAGTAGTTGAATTTTCAACATAATAATTTAATTTTCATCAAAATCTTGGAATTTTAAACCGAAAGTGATAGATTATATTATTAATTCCCTTAATTCAGCTCGTATTTAGGCGAATAAATAAGAAACGGGGAAAGGTTCTTGAGTCTTTAAGATTTTTCCGACTTTCTGAAAGCAACTTAATCCTAAACTGAATTAAACTTAGAAGGATGTATTGTCTTTCTTACCGAGTTTTTGTGGTCCTTGGCCATGTTGATCAAAAGGGAGTGGCTGCGGATGCTAAACGGCCTCAACTCCGGATCTCGACTAGGACCATCAACCGTATCGACGTTACTGCTGCGGAACAACAGTAAGACCAAATATAATCTTTATTCTTTATAAAAAAAAAATAATAAAAAAAAACTCCCGAGGCCGAGGACCATTTGCGACTCGTGCCGGAAAAGGAGAGTCACGAAGCACCCGGTGCGGTGCGGTGCCAAGTCATATCGACCACGATTGTAGAATAAAGTTAGCGTGATAGTTACCTCGAACGTAATTCCTTCTGCTTCCGTTTACAGTGAATGTAAGCCGCTATGCAAATGATAACGACGAGGAATACTGCTATCGTGGCACCACCAGCGATGCTAGCAGTCTCTAGCATTATCCGCTGCCGAGAAGCTGCAATTTAACAAAAAAAGAAGAAAAATTATTAATCGAGGTCGGTTACTTGCTGGATACTAAATTTCCATTCTCACGTATCTAGAATCCAGAGAAACATTTCCTACTTTAAATAGCTCTAATCGATAAAATTAATGAAATTAATCATCCAACAGCATTTCCGTAATTAGGGTGTCTAAACTCATATACTGGAAAGAAATTTCCTGACAAATCCAGTTTTTTCAAGACATAATTTTCATAGCACGGAGCCATTCAAACATTTCACATTTTTTAAACAATCAACTCGGAATATTTATACAGTTTCAGCAGTTTATTACAAACTATGTTGTTTTTTTTGTTTCTAGTGATTCAATTCATATTTTTAATATAGAAAACTTTGACAAATTATGTTACAAGATATTCTTAAATGTATTAGCACCATCGATTAATTAAAGAATTAAATAATACTAAAACATAAATAATTATTTCTTGACTATCTCTCTAAAATCTTCGAATTTGAATAATGACTCAAAACAAATTTTCATTTTATACTGTTATATTTAAAATTAAATGCACATTTAGTTTAATTTTCAACCAAACAGTTGAGTTTTGAACTAAAAAGGATCAGTTTTCAATAAAAAAAAAGGTATATTCCAATTTTCAGTTGAGAAATAACTACAATTTTATACAAAGTATTGTATTTTTATGTAAATTGATTAATCTTCAACTGGAATAGTCGCATTTTAAACAAAAATATGTATTTTCAACTAAAATCATGATTCTTTAACTGGAATAGTTGAATTTTCAATCAAGAAGATTAATTTCAAACAGAAAATTTCGGAACATTTTTTTTAACGTTTACACTGAAATAGTTAAATTTTCAGTAGACAATTACTTTTTAGCTAAATAAAAAACAAATTTTCAACAAACTAGCGAATAACTAGTTTAATTTTAAACAAAATGACGAATTTTTAACTAAACTGAATATTCTTTAACTGAAATTAATGTTCAACCGAAAAGATGAATTTTCTAGCAAAAGAATTAATTTTTAACAAAGGAGTTTAACTTCGAACCAATTAATGAAATTTTCATTCAAAAAAAGATTTTAATTTTTAGCCAAAAACAGACTGTTGAACTTTCATACAAATAATTGAATTTTCAACTGAAAACGATTAGTTCCCAACCAAAAAGAAAATAGTTAAGATGTCAGTTAAAAAAATTAATTTAAAACCAATTTTCCACAAAATAGTTAATTACAGTGATGTAAAGCTATTTTTACAAGTAAACAATCCTTGTTTTTTAATTTTATATTGTAATTTTAAAAAAATTCCCTGACATTTCCAGGTATATAAATATTCCCTGACAATTTCAGGTATTCCAGGTAAGATAGACACCCTGGTAACAAAATAACCCTGGCATCAAAATAAAAAAAAGTATTTTGATCTTTTGAAATTTTGCAATATTTCAATTCGAAACATTTAAATTTAAAGGCTTTAGAGATTTAACATGTTTAATTAACAAAATGTTTAAGTGTGGCGTTTCAATTTTGAAATTTCTTTTTTTCTCTTTTGAAGTAACAAGCAGGACTTTTTAAAAAATCATTAGATATTAACGGAATATTTTTTGATATTTAGCCTCTATTTTGATCAACCAGTTCAATTTAATGTAAACATATAACTTTTTCCTAATTCTTAATAAATTTAAAGTAATACTTACGTAAATAGGAACCATCCAAATCTTTGAACTCGCACCTCTGTCCAATAAACCCATTAGCACATCTATAACAAAAAAAGGATACGAGATTAATACATAGAATATCTAATGTAAGCTAAAAAGCGAATTTTAAATATAAAAATAGCATTGACTATCTTGATTCTATAATGTCGATATTCGATATTCCACTTAATACTTAAATCCTTCAGAAATGAGTACAAAGAAAAATAGATTAGACTTCAATGCCGAAGGTGAAATTATTCGTTCATGATAATTAGCAAGATTCTCACGATTTCTCGATTATACACTGATTATTTAAAATGAAACTTATCTTTCAAAACCTCACATTTTCTTTAAAATAAATTTAAATTGAACTTCAAAAAGACAAACATTATATATATATTATTAAAAAATTTTCCCAGACTCTATTGACGGGGAACACAATCCGTCCCCTTTTTCCTAATTATATTCTTGCCTCCCTAAAAACACCTTAAATCCCCCTTTATCACTTTAAAAAAAGGCTCGACTCATTTTTTAAAGAATCAGAAACAGAAAATAAAGAAATTAGGGAAGAAGGGCGATTTTAAAGAGATTCTTTTTGACTATATTTAATCTAATTAAAACACTTTTAATTTACAACATTTTAAGTAAAGATGTTTCATTTAAAAAAAAAAGATTAACTCTTAACCATACAGTTGAATTTTCACGCAAAAAGATGATTTTTCTACTAAAAAAAAAATATTTAACAATGAAGTTCAACTTTTACCCAAGTAGATGGATATTTAATAAAAAAATATGAATTTATAACGAAAATGAAATAGTTATCGTTAAATAGGAATGAAAATCCGAAGACGAGGTAAT
>JAAAKG020177026.1:0-26548 GCA_010014905.2 Druon quercuslanigerum | reverse complement strand
GAAGAAAAGAAAATACAAAACGACCTTGAAGGATGCAGCAAACTACTTTATAAAGCAATGAAGGGAATTAAAACTACAGAATTTGTCAACGTGCGTAATGGCAAAGGGGAAATGCAATATGAGGAAGACGGGGTTAGTGACGCTTTCAGAGACCATTTTAGGGTACAATCCGGAAATGATGCTACAGGAAACCACAAATTCGATGTACAACACAATGCGTTAGAAAACTCTATTGAGAAAGTGCGCGTCACTGAGGTTAGGGATGTAATCAAGAACTTGAAAAACGGTAAAGCTTCCGGGGTAGACAGTAATAACGCTGAAATACTTAACGTGGTGGCGAGTACATACCATATAGACTGTGCAAACTGATAAATCTATGAATCGAAATTAAAGTACCAAGTGATTCAAAAAAACGATTATCGTGCCAATATACCAAAGAAAGGGAGATAAAAGCGATAGCAATAATTAGAGCGGGATCAGCTTATTAGGTACCGTAAGTAAAATATACTCAAAGATACTTATTCGCAGGGCAATGAAAATAACAGAAGGAAAGATTTGGGAAGTCCAAAGTGGGTTTATGCCAGGAATGTCAGGTACATATCAAATATTCAGCTTAAGGCAAATCACAGATACAAGTTTGAGAGTGGGCAAAAAAGTTTTCTGTACATTTGTTGACCTAGAAAAAGCTTTCGATAAAGTAGATAGAAGTAAAGTTTGGGAAGCCCTTAAAGAGTATGGTGTAAATGGATGGCTCCTACAAGCTATAAGAGCAATATATATATGGGTGGCGAAGCGAGTGTAAGGATACATGGGAAATGGAGTGACTGGTTAGATATTATACAAGGCGTTAGACAAGGATGTGTTATGATTTCATGGATATTTATATTATTTATCGACAAGTGTTTAAGAATAGCTCTTTTCGACATAGAAGGTTTGGATCTTGAAACAGTAAGGGTGCGTGGGTTAGCGTTCGCAGATGATAAGGTTGTCATGGCAGAATCTATCGAAGATTTGCAAAGAATGTTAAATAAATTGAATGCAAGCATGAAGAGCATGGGCCTCAAAATTAACGTAAATATAACAAAAGCTATGGTGTCGAAGGAAATAGTGAGAAAACAATATGCAACATTTTATTGAATGTTGAGAGAATTGAACAAATTGATAAATTTGTGAACCTTGGTAGCTTATTTACTAGGGGCGGTAAGATAGATAAGGAGTTAGATAGACGCATAAACGACCCAAGTGGGGAACCTCACAGGATGACTTTGTGAGGATCTTCACTTGGGGTGATTGCCAGAGTGATTGATCAGCAACCTGGGTCGTAGCAGTGTTGCGGAGTGAACGTGTTAGTTAAATAAATTACACGAGAATTCGAGATCAATCTAAAAAATTTATAACCCCTTCCTCACACTACTCCCCTCCTCACCGAGTGAGTCACGCCTACCCCGAAAGGGAAACAGCTTATTGGTGTACTAATAATAATAATAATATTACATTATAAAAAGGTTTTCCATAACTTTGGACAACTGTAATGCAGTAACACTTGATGTGTTAGGATGCACCTTCAAAACACGAAGATCTTCATAAAATATGCAATTTTTGATTACATGAGCTCGACAGCACCGATTTCTTTATGGTATCTATATTTTCTTTTTAATGTAAGACTGCACCCGAGCTTCTTCAGGGATTGTAGTTAAATTTGTCATGGAGAAGCATATGAAACAATATTTGTGAGTTGCAACAGTCCACAGAATAGGAAGTTGAATGCGCTCAACACCAGGAATTTCATTATTTGGTTTAAGTTTAATTTCAAACGTTGGAACATTATTAATTGAGTCATTGTCGGTAGGAGAGGCGTTCTCCTCGTCAGAATTAGAGAAATTATTGAGATTTTTTTTATAAACCGAGAGTCTACAGTTGTGGCATAAAATATCGTTAACAACTATTATGCCGTTTAATGAAAGATAAAAATCATTTGCTTTAATTTCATTTTTTTAAATCTTTTTTTGCCTTTGTTTTTAATCAAGAAAGCGTCGCAGCCAGCACATTTGAGGGTTTTTTTTTGTTGAAACATTTTTTAATCCAACTATGAGGTATTTGAAAGCACAAGTATATAGTACAATTATTACTGCTGACATATGATAATCAGGTTTTTTCGAAGCAAGAGAATAACTAATCCAGAATGCTCGTATCGTGTCAGGCAGCGAGATGCTATAAGAATATTTAACAGTCTTTCGAAACAAGTGAATCGCGGAATAAGAAAGTTAGTGTACTGGCAATCATTAAGATGTGGCGAAAACACTTGACAATCATATCGAAACTAGTGAATAATGGAATAGGAAAGTTTGTGTACGGCTAGCTGTAAGACGCAATGAAAATATTTGACAATCATCTTAAAACAAGTGAATAGCGGATCCAGAAAGTTGCATCGTGGCAGACATCAAGATGCCATGAGAATATTTGACGACCTGTTCGAAGCAAGTGAATCGCGGAATCAGAAATTTAGTGAACCGACAAGCAGTATGATAATGGGAAAATATTTGACAATCACCTCGAAACAAGTGAATAACGGAATCAGAATAATAGTATCACACAAGTCGGATTGGAATCGCAGACTGCGCTACATAAACGCGCGGCGCCACGCGCGAGATTTTGTTTTTTTAAGGCATTAAGTACCCCCATAAACAATTTAGGTAAAATATATGTCGAAGTAACATATATTTCGATCATCAAAATCGGTTGAGTAGTTTTCCAGAAAAATGACTCTTTTGGTTTTACTTTCTTGTCCATAACTCCCGTAAAAATAAAATTTTTAATCTATCCTTTGTAGGAATCTCATTTCACATCAATGTCCATCTATAGTGGTAATATGAACTTGATAAATGCGAGTAAACTTTTCCATGCTTACCCCCCTAGGCCCTTTATCTGCAGCTTTTATCCAGAGGTGGATCATCCGGCTCTTAGGTTTATACTATTTTATGTGGAACTGTTAATGTTGATTACAGCAGAATGAAACAAAAAAACTAGGTTCAAATTAACTTGTAGAAGGCAATGCTTGACCGATTTTGGACATTTTTTGAAAAAATTAAGAATTTATTTTTGAAGAGATTTATGTGGCTCGGCTTTTACATTTTTGTTCGTTTAAACATTTATGTCCATGCGAATAGCGAAAAAGTCGATTTTTTGTTTCTCCTTTTTATTTTCGAGCAAAAAACTTTTTCCTCTGTTCATCATCGCTGGACTGGATGCGCAGTTCGAATTCACAAAGAAATAAATGCTACTATCTTCATCTATAGCATTGTCTGCAAGTTGCGGTTTATTTTGCAATTTTTACCTTTCTTCCCTTTTAAACATAGTGACATAATAATGAATAAAATTTGCCGACTCAGGACCAGGAAGTGCTGGCTTAGTACCGCCATTTGAAAAAGATCAATAATCAACTTTTTCACTTTGCGTCAATTAAAGCGCCAATAAACCATGTTCAACCACTGCTTTATATCAAAACTATTTCTCTGCCGACTTAGGACCACTCTCTCCTATGGTAAATGGACTATTTAGCAAAAAGGAAATTGTTTTATTGCGGTAGGTTAGGACTGTATTATTTCGAATTGAATAATTTGGAACAGGAAATAAATATACTTTAATTGTAAAAGTGCTTCATATTGTAAAAGTATAATTATGCTTACCGCTAGGTATAGGGAAAAGCGCCAAGACGAAAAACATAGTAGAAGTCAGGATATTCATATTATTTAAGTAAAGAAAGCTCTTTTTTTAGGAAGAATTTCGATGAGAGTGTAACTAATAAATGTTGATATCTCATTTGCCCCTCTCACTTACGACCCAATTTTTCAACTTTTCACGGTCATGAGGAAAAATTTTCGTTTGCTTAAAGATTACAATCGTTAAGTGAAATATCTGAAGGGCCAAGACAGACGATCTCGAGTATAAGTTTGCGAATATTGCGAAATATTCCCTCTTTTTCTTTCTTTTTGAAGAATTTATATTTTTTCTACTGTTTACAAGAAGCTCCCCCTTCTTCTACATTTTTTGTTCAGATTTTGGATTAAGTTAAAAATTATACTAACTGAATGGAAACTTTTTTTTCTGAAAATAAAAATACTTCATTAAAAACTCTCCTTTTTCCAAAAATTCATGAATTAGGTTGAAATAATCTTCTCAGTTAAAAAATTAATATTTTTCGTTGAAAACTCATCTTTTTGGTTTAGAATTTAATTTAGTTTAATATTTGTGTTTTTTTATTGCGTTCAAATGTTTGTGAATTGAGTCATCCTTCAGTGAAGTTCAGTGAGTATTTTAAACCAAAAGATCTCTCTGAATCTGAAGTGGAAAATACTTATTTTTAAAAAATTGAGTGAATTTATTTAAGGGGCTGGGTCTTTGTAATTCCATCACATTTGTGAACAGAATTTTAAAATATAAAGATCAAAGCATCGACAACTGTAATGTGGTAAATGTGAATTCTCTTTAGTTAAAGCTCCTTCGGCCTTAAAGAACAAATTATCATTACATATGTCGTATTTTGCATTTATTTCTTTATTAATTGCTATTAATTTGTGTTTTTTTAATGTTATTTTTTTACGATTTAAACCACAGATATGCATCGTAGCTTAAGATTGTTTTAAGAAAATTGGTAGAATTTTTTAATTAATTTTTTCCATAGCTTGTGTCTTTTTTCTATAAAATCTAAATCTTTTATGAATGCAAGTTAAAGGTGCATAGTGCTTGGAGCCAGAACCTATCATAAGTCTTCATGCATCCGCATCTCATTCTCGCTATAAGTTCCTGACTTCCTTGCTCTCCTTTCTCAAACAAAAATAGTGAGCTCTCTCCCTTAACTTAATCAACACATAGTTCCCATTAAACCTTGACTCTCTTATTCTCTCCTCCCCTGCTTCCTTCTCTCTCTATCCATGCTGTTTCTTTTAACCAACTCATGCACCCTCCTTCCTACCTCATGCATCCTGCTCGCTTCATCCATCTGCAATCCATTCGTTCTAAAATACCTTTCCACCTCCATCTTCCCACCAATACGTCTGTTCTCGTTCTCCCACCAACATTCCTCATATTTACACGATCTGCTCCCCGTTATAATCCCTGAACTCGTTCTTCCTGTCTCCCTCCTGAAATATACGTAAAATAAGACCCTATCACTAGCGAATCAAACAATTTCATGCTCCTTACAAAATCATCAGCAAAAAACCTCTTTCCCAGCCCCACAGTTACCTAATCGCCACATTTACCATTCTCGCTCTCTCTTTTATATCACCATCCACTCCCCCATTACTCCGAAATAGGAAGGCCAGGTGCACAAATTCTTTCCCCTCATATACTGATTTTCCCTTCCAATTAATATCCCCTCCCTTTCCTCTCTCCTCCCCCCCTACTTTTCTGAACACCATAACCTTTGACTTATCCACATTTAACTCTAACCTATTTTCGTCCAAGTATCTTCTCAACATTTTCATCATCTCTTTTAAAGCAACTCTATCTGCATATGCGAGTGACCATATCCTTATCCCTCCTACTCTAACTTCTCCTACCACTCCGACCGCTAGCTTACTTTCCATATCTGCGATTAAAATTACAAACACCGTTAGGCATAGCGGGCACAACTGCCTCAACCACCCATCCTTCAAGAAACCTTCAGAGATTTACTCCCCTCCTGTCACCCTATCTTTCGTCTCCTCATATACGTCCCCAACCCTCTCCTTAGAACTACAAAAAATGCGTACTCTTTGACAACATTTTTGACTAGTTCTGTATCCACCATGTGCTGCAAAACGTAAATATTTTCAACGGTGCTCCTTTCGCTCCCTAAGGCCCGTCTGCGTTTATAGCAGTATGCCTTTCCCCTGAACATCTTTCCGCAGCCTATCTGTCATCACCGTCGCGTATATTTTCTACGCCGTAATCATTAGCGTAATTTTTCTATAATTTTCTTGCCTCAACCTATCGCCTTCTTAATACAGTGTTACGATCACACCCTTCTTCAGCCCTCTTGGTAATCCCTGCCCCCACTATACTTTTCTTACTACCGCCTTCAGCCTCTCCCTTACTCCCCTGAATACCGCGTCCAGCCCTGCTGCCTTAGACCTACTCAACTTCCTTATCTGCCTCTCTATCTACTCGTTATTCAGCTCCTCTCCATCTACCTCAATTGCTCTTCTGATTCCCTCATCACTCCTCCGTCTGTCTCATCCCATAATTTAATCTTTAAAAAATTCCCTCCATTCGTCACTCCCTATCTTCCCACTTATCTTATGTCTAACATTTCTCAACTCCTCTTCCAGCTCTTTTTCCTTTTCCTGCTCTTTCTTCTAACACATTATGTTAAACCCCTTCTTCATTTCTATTGCCTTCCTTCCACTTTCTGTACTTCCTTTTCACCGTTCTTTTTATCATTTTTTTATCACTTCTCCCTCTAATCCATCTATTACCCCTGTTATTAATCCCCTACTCGCCCTTCCTTTCCTCTTTACTCTGACCGCCTCTTCTAGCCTCCAACTATACCTCATAGGCAACTTTGACTCTACACCATCCTATTCTTTTCTCTGTAAAAACGTATCTATCAACCCCACCACATCACATTCCTGGATAAAGCTCCAGAAATCCTCATATTTTTTCTTCACCCTCCTACGTTCCAGTACACCACCTTCAGAAGTCCTCCTCCCTGCTTTACTTCCACCCTTCCTACATCCCACGAAACAAATTTCCCTACACTTCCTTCAAAACCATTTTCTTCTCACCTCATAACCGCATACCCCACCTTTGCTGTTCTCCCTTCAGTTCTCTCTCAGTTACACCAGTTACACCAGTTACCCCCAATTTTTCTTCCCAGATCTCCAATTCCACAATCGCCACTTCCTTCTCCTTTCGTCCCTTCTTCCTAACTTTCCCTATCTTGTTTTTAACCACCCTATGCTCTGTATCAGCGCTCCCACCCCTCCCTTTTTCCCCCATTCTTTAACTTTAACCTACTAAAATATTATTTATCCTACCTGCCTTTTCTCTTCTCTCCATTCTTAATACCATTGCTCTGAGGCTTTTCCTATGCGCTCTCTCCTCCTTTTCATTCGTACGACCTCCCACTTTTTCTTCTATCATGTTCCCCGCTCCTAAATACCTTGCTTCTCGCCCTCCCGCTGTCAACTAATTCCCTTTCCGACCTGCCCTCTACCTTCTCAAGCGTTTGTTTCGCCCTTTCCTTCCACTCCATAATCTCTTTTTCCTCGATCGCTCGATCTACCCCCTTACGTCCTTCCTCAACCGTTTATAACCAGACCTCGTCTATCAGCAACCCGAGAGCCTCCTTCTCTGCCTGTCTCTCTATTTTGATAGGGGGTGACCTACGTCTCCGTAAGCTCTTTTTAAAGGGACTCTCTAGTGCGCTTTCCTCCGGACTATCTTTGCTGTCTCTTTGCCTCTTCAAGAGATCCTCCCCTGCACTCGCGCTAGACGCTCACCCTTGCTTTGGCGTTTCCTTCGTTCGGATCTTTCGTTCTCCCTGACGACCTCGACACCGAACCACGCTCAGCTGGCCGTGGTGGCTTCCTGGAAATTTCGTATACTTCGAGTTCACTGCAAGTACTCTCGCTGCCCACCTCCTGCAATTCCGTCGGTAACTGTGACCTATCTATGCAAAGAAGTACCTGCTACAGCCATCAGATGTCTCTCAAGGCCCCTACAGACACCCTTTACTCTCCGCTAACCTCCCTCAGCGCTACTAGAACCACCCTTGTCCACAATGCAGATCCAAACTCCTAACCACAAAACTACCCGATCCCTTTCCCTAATTATCGAAATTCCTCCCCACAACTACAATGCAAAATAGTTTTTAACTTCGTAATTCACCCCTCACCACTCTACTGACCTTTTAGTCTTCCACCTTCACACTCTACTCACAGCTTCCACACAAAATCCGCAAAAACGTCTCACAACCTGTCACTTCACAATTTCTCCTACCGCCACCAACATGCAAGTCCATTATTTTCTATTATTATATTTGATATTATCGGCTCTATACGTTCTACTGATGGCGCTTCGATTTTTATTCTACTAACATAAACTTCTCCAGCCTCTCTGGACCGTTTATGCTTTTCTTTCGTACATTCTAATAAATTTAATTTTCGCTTTCTATCTCTGTTTGAAAATACAGAGATAGACTTAGGAAGGTACGCTTTCGAAGTATATAATGTCGCCTATTGTAAAATTTCATTCAGAATTCAATTTCTGAATTTTCAATCGCAGCGCTTTCGCGGAATGGAGAAACAGTTAAAAGAAAAACTCATAACATAACTCCATAGATATAAAATGAGTGTTGATATATTGTTATTTCTGCCGAGGCCATTATTGATAATATGACTAGTTAGAGATAGAATATACAAATGTTCGTTGGATTCGAGACTCGGCGCGCGGCGGTCCGTGGGTGAGAAGGGGCGGCTTCCCCACCACCTTGCCTGCGATTCCAGTGTCGGGACGCCACCCAATAGGAAGGCTACAAAGCCCACTCTCATCTCTGTCGAAAGAGTTCGAAATGGCCATCACCGAGAGCTGTGTTTAGCGCAAGCGCAACATTAATTAATAATGAGTTTACAGTATTTAAGGGGAGCATCATTCACTCTGCTCTCTCTCTCTCTCTCCCTCTCTCTCTCTCTCTCTCGAGAATAAAACCTCAGCGATTTTCAAAAATTTCTAGTCTGCAACTTAACCTGCGAACACTTCAGTGAAATAACCCATAATTTTAGACCTTTAATCTACTTGGAAAACTAGAGCCCCGCGTTTGACAGGTTAAACATGAAAAGAATTCAAATAATGGCATAGTTTAACCGATAAGAAATTTATTTTGTATAAAAGTTCATCAAGTTTAACATTCCATTATGTTCAACTCTTTTTTTTAAATTATCTTTACATAGTTCAGTTTTTCAGTTTATTATTTAAACAAACAGACTACAAATAGTAAAATAAATTTTTTTAATTAAAAGCAATAAAGTACTATATTAAGGGTGTTGGTTAAATCCGACTTAACATTTTTTTATAGTTAGGTCACTGAAAAACCAAACCTTTTGTTTAGAGACTGATAATTTTTACGACAAATATGAATTTTGCGAAAGGTAGAAATCAGCGGGTAGCAGACAGCAGCACATGAAGCGTTAAAATCGTTTGCAAATTAATTTTTTTACTCACAACTCTGGCATAGTAGAAGAATTACGAGAGATACCAGGTTTTCAAAGGGCCACGACTTGATGATGGTGACCCTACATTTTTCGAAATACGTTGCGAAATGGAGAAAAATGGGTAACAAATTGACATGCTCTGTGTGAGACGTTATCGGGGCACCCTTCCTTATCGATCCTGGGTCAAGACTACGATTCTCAAAGGGAAAAGCCTCTTCTGGGACATTGACTGTTTCATGAGACAATCATCAATTGATAGTACGTCTAAAATAATGAGACACGTGTCCCGGATTTTTTGGTCTCTGGAAAGAACTATTAGCGTTTATAAATCACAGTAGCCAAGTGTGCACAAGCTCTACCGGTTCACGTGCATGTACTTCTATCAAGCTCCGCCGATCTAGTGGGAAAGAGCCTGGCTGGTGACCACTCTGCCGTGGGTTCAAATCTTTTTCTCAACTTTTTTTCTCATATTTTAAACACATCAAATAATAATTGGTAGTGCTTCCACGGCAATTAAATTTTTTTTTTAAATTACTGGGACATAAATATTATACAGACACATTTGGAATAATGTATCTATATAATCACAATTTATTATCTCTGCATATCTGCGGGTAATAATTGTTATAGATCATCACGTAGCATACAATTTCCTACAAAATATTGAAATATACTTTTCGCAAATAACATCTGCAAACACTATCAAATTTCGAATCTAGTCCCTCTGCAAATTTGTTTATAAATTGCATGTTTATTAAGTCGCCCACCATCTATTCTGGATATTGCAGAATTTTCCACATTGCAGTTATTCTAAAATTACAAAACTGGCGAATATTGACTTTTCTTTATAAATTTAAAATTTATCTAGTTACTCAGCAATAAATTTTAAAACTATAAAGTTTCGAAAGTAGGCCCTCTCCTAAATTTATTTATAAAATCCAAGATTAGCAAGTCGCCCATCAACTGTTCTTGACATTGCAAAATCTTCCACATTGATAATTATTCCAAAATTACAAAAGTAGCCAATACTGAATTTTCTTTATAAATTATAAATATATCAGGTTACCCAGCAATAAATGTTAAAACTATCAAGTTTTGAAATAAGGCCCTCTGCTGAATTTATTTAGAAAATCAAAGCTTAGCAAGTCGCCCAGCAACTATTCTAGATATTGCAAAATTTTCCACATTGATAATTATTCCAAAATTACAAAACTGGCGAATACTGACTTTACTTGATAAATTTGAAATTTATTAAGTTACCCTGAATTAAAAATTATTATTGAACATGTTTACGATACACAACAAAAAAGTTGAGAAAAAGTTTTGAACCCACGGAATCGTGGTCGCCAGCCAGGCTCTTTCCCACTGGACCAGCGGAGCTTGATGGAAGTAGATGCGCGCCAGAAGAGGCTTTTCCCTTTGAGAATCGTGGTCTTGACAACTAGCTTGGTGAATGATTACAAATAGAGTTACAACACACACACACACACACACACACACACACACACACACACACACACACATGCACATTTAATGCCAATTTTGTACCCATTGAGAATTTATTAATTTTAAACGAAGTCTTATGTTTTCATTTTAAAAAAAATGGAATCCTGACAAAAAGGATAAATTTTTAAAACAAAAAGACGAATTTTTACCCAAAAATTAGTTCAATTTTCAATCAAAAAAGAGATTATTTTTATGGTATTATTTTCAAATAGTTTTTAAACGATATATTGACTAATTTTCTATTTTTTAAGAAATCAGTTCTACAGTTATAAATTAAACCCATTTTTGTTGAGCTTTAAAGGCAAAATACTCTAAGGACAAGGAAAATAAAGAGCATTTCTAACTAAAATTAAGAATCTTGAACCAAAACTGATTAATTTTCAAACAAACACTTGCATTTTGAACCTAAGAGATAAAATTTCTACAAAATACTAGAATTTTCAAGTCATAAGAATTTAAAGAGAATTAAAAAAAATTTAAAGAATTGTAGAGAATTTAAAGAATTCTAGAAAATTTAATTAACTTTAGGAATTCTAAAAATTCACGAAATTTGAGGATTTTAGAGATTTCTGGGAAAATTAAAATACTTCTCGGATTTAAGATAATTTAGAGATTTTAAAGCATTTGTGGATTTTATGAAATTTAGAGCATTTGAGGGATTCAAGGTAATTAAAGGAATTTAAGGCATACAGAGAATTCGAGGAATTCAGAGAATTTAAAGAATTGTAGAGAATTTATAGAATTCTAGAAAATTAAATGAATTCGAGAATTTTAGGGATTTCAGGTAAAATTAAAATACTTCAAGGATTTAAGATAATTTAGAGATTTTAGAGCATTTGTATATTTTAGGGAATTCAGAGAATTTGAGGGCTTCAAGGGAATTAATGTAATTCAAGGCATTCAGAGAATTTGAGAAAATCATAGAATTCGAAGAATTAAGAAAATTTAATTAATTTCGAGAATTCTGAGCATTCAAGGAATTCGAGGATTTTAGGGATTTCTGCGGAAATTAAAATACTTCAAGGGTTTAAGATAATGTAGAGATTTTAAAGCATTTGTGGATTTTATGAAATTTAGAGAATTTGAGGGATTCAAGGTAATTAATGGAATTTAAGGCATACAGAGAATTCGAGGAATTCAGAGAATTTAAAGAATTGTAGAGAATTTATAGAATTCTAGAAAATTAAATGAATTCGAGAATTTTAGGGATTTCAGGTAAAATTAAAATACTTCAAGGATTTAAGATAATTTAGAGATTTTAGAGCATTTGTATATTTTAGGGAATTCAGAGAATTTGAGGGCTTCAAGGGAATTAATGTAATTCAAGGCATTCAGAGAATTTGAGAAAATCATAGAATTCGAAGAATTAAGAAAATTTAATTAATTTCGAGAATTCTGAGCATTCAAGGAATTCGAGGATTTTAGGGATTTCTGCGGAAATTAAAATACTTCAAGGGTTTAAGATAATGTAGAGATTTTAAAGCATTTGTGGAT
Organism: Druon quercuslanigerum; assembly: GCA_010014905.2. Taxonomy (NCBI): domain Eukaryota; kingdom Metazoa; phylum Arthropoda; class Insecta; order Hymenoptera; family Cynipidae; genus Druon; species Druon quercuslanigerum. Next base: position 14,354 of record JAAAKG020177026.1, on the reverse strand, counting down.
TTTATGAAATTTAGAGAATTTGAGGGATTCAAGGTAATTAATGGAATTTAAGGCATTCAGAGAATTTGAGAAAATCAGAGAATTCGAAGAATTAAGAAAATTTAATTAATTTCGAGAATTCTGAACATTCAAGGAATTCGAGGATTTTAGGGATTTCTGCGGAAATTAAAATACTTCAAGGATTTAAGATAATGTAGAGATTTTAAAGCATTTGTGGATTTTATGAAATTTAGAGAATTTGAGGGATTCCAGGTAATTAATGGAATTTAAGGCATTCAGAGAATTCGAGGAATTCAGAGAATTTAAAGAATTGTAAAAAATTTAAAGAATTCTAGAAAATTAAAGGAATTCATTAAAACTAAAAATATTAGATAAATGTTTTAATACAATATGGAATATTTATGAGAATTGGGTAATTATTTTCAATTATATAAAAAATGTAATTTGTTTAAATAACGTTTTTACATATTTTTGAAATTTGCAACTTTTAAATTTATTTAAGTTTTTTAGAAAAACAATATTTAAAAATGAGTTTATGTTATTAACAATAATAATCTGCAATTTAGACAAATTTGTATACAATTTTTTTAAACAAATGGAAATAATTTTTTGTGTAATTTTTATCTAAATTATTTATATAAATTTCATTTTTTTAGTAATTGAAACTTAATAAACCAATGTTAATAAATTTTTTACTGGACTAATAATAATAATTTGTAGGGACAAAAAATTGTTTGAAAAAATTATTTAAGCAAATTCCACATTTTTGTTTAAAGATATATGTTTTTAGTTAAAAATTCAACTGTTTGATTGAGATTCCTTGAATTTTATGGTAAATTCATTTTTTCTGCAGTTAGTTCATCTTTTTGTTGAAAAGTTTATATTTTCGGTAGTAAATTAATTTTTTCTTTAAAAATTCATTTTTGTTGTTGTAAATTAATCTTTTGGCTAAAAATCGCGAATTTCATTAAAAATTCGTTTTTTTCAGTAGGAAGTTAAACTTGTTATTTAAAAATTCCTATTTTTACTGTTACGATAGCAGAATTTTCCGAAAAAGGACCTTGGATCAAGTTGATAGAAAATGGATTTTTATCCAAATTTTTAATTATAAAGTTTTGTTATAATTTTGATGCAGTAAAAATTTCATTTTTTAAAGTAAAAATTCAACTTCTTGGTTAGAAATTATGATTTGGTTTGAAAGGTATTTTTTAATTAAGCAGAACTTTTTAAAATATTTAGGTAAAATCCTAACCATTTTAAAAATTATTAATGAGCTTTTGAACAGCTTTAAAAATAATAATAATTAAATTCCCAACAAAAAGGTGTATTATTTTATATTTCATACCAACAATATAGTATAACTTCATTTAAAAATACAAAGACAAATTTTCAATAAATAAAGATTTTTGAATCCAGGAAATAAATAAAAGTTTATCTAAATTTTTGAAACTTCAAACCAAAAGACTAATTTTCTTCACAAAAATAAAATTATCAATCAAAAATATGGCTTTTTAGCTAAATATTAATTTCCCAAGAATTTTTTTTTAATTAGAATTTTCAAATAAAAAATATCAATCTTAAAAAATAAACAAGTTACATTTTTAGTTTAAAAATTAATTTTATTAAAAAAAGTCTTTTTCACTAAACAGTTGAATTTTAAACTATAGACATAAGTCTTCAATCAAAACAATAAAATTTTAATAATGTAGTATAAATTTGACCTAATTAGTTGAATTTAAAAAAAATATTAATTTTCAACAAAATTTCAACTTTAATTGTTTAATACTGAAGAAACAAATAATAAAAAATCATTAAGGGAAATTTTCATTAAAAAAAAAATTCCAGTTAACTCTTGAAGATCAACTATAAATTTTTAAACAATCAATAAGTTTCTACAAAAAAAATTGCATTTTCATTTTTTAAGAAACGATTTTTTAAACCAAAAAGGTTTAATTTTTTAATAAAATTGTTGCATTCTTTATCAAATATTTGCTTTTTATCCCAAAAAGATGAAATTTATCTTAAAATAAGTTGACATTTCAAGATTAATACATAAATTTCTTACCAAAAAATAAGTTTCTACGAAAAAATTACTTTTTTAATTTAAAAAGCCCAATTGTTTAAATAAAAAAAGATAAATTTTTAATAAAAATGGTTAAATTCTCTACCAAATAGTTGTATTTTGATCTAAAAAGAGGAAAATAATCTTCAAAAAGTTGAATTTTTATTGAAAGAAAAAAAATTCAAAGAAATGTTTGAATTTTCATCCAGAAAAGATTCCACTTGACTTTTCAAGATAAATATATAAATATTTTAAGGAAAAAGAACTTCTTATGAGAAAAATTGAATTTTTAATTGAGCAATACGATTTTTTTAACCACAAAGGATAAATTTTCAATAAAAATGGTTGAATTCTTTACCACTTAGTTGCATTTTTATCCAGAAAAAAAGATTAAATTTCTTTTAAAACAGATGAATTTTTATGTAAAGAAAATAAAAATAAAAACAAATTAGTAGAATTTTCACCCAAAAAAGGTTCTACTTGATTTGTTAAGATCAATTTCAACCAAAAAGGATAAATTTTCAATATATTAAAATTAAAAAAAAAATGGTAGAATTTTTGTTTCATTTTTTCATGAAAGATAAATATTCTCTAAGAACGTTTTAATTTTTAATTAAAAATTTTTTTTTGAAAGTTGAATTTTCATCCAGAAAAGTTTCAAATTGACTTTTCAAGATCAAAATATGACTTTTTAAACAACAAGTAAGTATTTAAAAAACATTTGCATTTTTATAAATACGATTAAAAAAAAAAGTTTCTACGCAAAAATTGAATTTTCAATTCATATATAGAAAAGATATTACTTCGCTTTTTTACATCAGAATATGAATTTTAAGCAGAAAGTAATTTTTCTATGAAATATTAAGATTTCAAACAAAACCGTAGAATTTTCAACTAAAAAGTATAAATTTTCAATTAAATAGTTTAATTATTAACCAAACATTTTTATTTCATATCTGGAATTGTTAAGCCTCTAACAACAAGCCACTTTAAGTACAATTAAGCTGCCATAAATTCTTCAGGTTTGGAGAAAAGCTGCTGTTGGAGGTAAATTTTTCATTATCATACACTATCATACATGATCATAATCAATTTTTAAAATCATATTTTAATAAAAATTGTTAAATTCTCTTTCTATGCCTCTCTTTAAAAGATAAATTTTTATTAAAAGCAAAAAATTCAAAGAAATGTTTGAATTTTCATCTAAAAAATATTCCACTTGATTTTTAAGATTATTATATAGAATTTTTAACAAAAAATAAGTTTTAATGATTAATTTAAAAATACGAGTTTTTCAAACAAAAAGGATGAATTTTTAATATGATTGTTAAATTCTCTACCAGTTAGTTGCAGTTTTATAAACAAAAATTTCTCTTAAAACAGATAAAATTTTATTGGGAAAGAATAATTTTGAAATACTTGAATTTTCATTTGAAAAAAATACCGCTTGACTTTTAAAGATTAATATATAAAATTTTAAACAAAAAATAAGTTTGTATTTGATAAATTGAATTTTTAATTTAAAAATACTATTTCTTTCAACAAGAAAGGATGAATTTTTAATAAAATTATTAAATTCTCTACCATTTTGTTGCATTAAAAAAAAAGAAATTTTTCTTGAAACAGATGAAATTTTATTGGAAAAAAATTAATTTAAAGTAGTTGAATTTTCATTTATAAAACATACCACTTGACTTTTAAAACTTAATCTATGATTTTTTTAATAAAAAATAAGTATCTACAGAAAAACTTGAGTTTTCACTTTAAAAATTCGAATTCTTTTTACCAAATAGTTGCATTTTTATAAAAAAAAAGATTAAATTTCTGTTTAAACAGATAATTTTTTATTTAAGGAAAATAAGAATACAAAATGTATAGTAGAGTTTTCATCCAAAAAAGATTCCACTTGAATTTTTAAGATGAATATATAACTTTTTAACAAAAAATTGGTTTGTATTACAAAAATTTAAATTTAAATTTTTTAAAGTTGAACTTTCGTCTAGAAAATATATTAACTTTTTAATATAATAGTTTAATTTTTAATCAAATCGTTACATTTTTTCTTGAAAGATAAATACTCTCTAAGAACGTTTTAATTTTTAATTAAAAAAGTTTTTTTTAAGTTGAATTTTCATCCAAAAAAGCTTCAAATTGACTTTTTGAAATCAAATTGGACTTTTCAATCAAGAAATAAATATCTACCAAACAATTGCATTTTTATCCCATAAAAATCAAATTTCTTTTAAATGAAATTAACTTTTAATATTTTTTTTTTAAATTTGGGTTTTCATTCAATGAATTTTAACAAGAAAGTAATTTTTCTACAAAATATTAAAATTGGAAACAAAGCAGTAGAATTTTCAACCAAAAGGTTTAAATTTTTAATTAAATAGTTTAATTTTAATTTTTTTAATCGCTTGAAAAATATGAATTAAAAACTCCTAAAAATTTTTGTTTATAAATCTGTTTTTACTAAACAAGATTTTTGAGTCGAGAACGACCAAAATGTAATTAATCTATAATTCAAAGAGATTAATAATTTTCATAAAAAAATAGAAAATTTCAAGATCTATGAATCTTTTTAAGCTTACTTAAATACGATTTTCTGTACATTCTTGGGACAATTGGAAAACCTGAATCTCATTTAACGAATTTTTACTAATCAGTAGTAAAAATTACTAATACGATTATTTAAAATATTTCGTAATTCCCTGGAGGAAAAACAATTATTTATAAAAAATGTGTAAATTAATTAAAGACCGCACATATAATTTTTTTTAAATGCTATAAAAATGAAAAACGTGAGTTATAAACAAGTTTTGTAAAACAGAGCATTGTTCAACATACTTGGGTTTATCGAAAACAGTGAGAGAGCAATTTTGTAAAATTTGAAAACAAGCTAAACTTACAGTTATAAATATTTTGTTACTTTTTTCAAAAAAAACTCTACTACGGTATAAAAAAAATATCCTTGGGCTAAAATCTCTCGTCATGTCATAAAAACTCTTTTTTTTTCTTAAAAAAATGGTGTCACGAAATCTCACAGAAATGATTTTTCAGCCTATTTTTAGTTGGTTAACAATTTAAAAATGAATAATGAAATTTTTTAAATATTTGGACTCTAGCGAATTTTTGAAACTAGGAAAATGATTCATAAAATTATTACACGAATCAGGAAAATTGTTTGAATGAGAAAAAGAATTTTTATTTTTTATCCCTTATAAGAAAAATATTTGGCAATTTTGTTCCCTGTGAGATTTTTTTCACTGACCGTACAGAAATATAATTTTACTTGGAACAGAGCTTGGAATGAAAATTTATTTAAATAATTGATATTCGGATTTCGAAAAAAAGGAATTTAAACAAATTTCTAATTTTTTTAGAGAAAACGTCGTTTTTTTAGAAGTCATTTTTCTAAATTATAAGAGGAAATTTGGTTAAATTGTTCCTTGCTAATTCATTATTTTTTAGTTAAAAATTCAACTAATTGATTTACAGCTCAACAATGTTTGTTAAAAATTATTTTCTTTGGTTGAACATTCATTATATTTATTGAAAATTCATCTCTGGTTGAAAATGTAACTACTTTGTTAATAATAAATTTTTCTAACTAAAAGTTTAACAATTCTAGAAAAAATATAACTGTTTTTCTAAAAATCCGTTTTTTATTGATTACGATTTAGATTTTGTAAAGAAAATTTAGCTGTTCTGTTTTTTATTGGAAATGAATATTTTTTGAATTAATCTACTTATTAGAAAATTTACGTATTTTGTAGATAATTCTTCTTTTTTTAGACAAAACTGATCTTTAGTATTAAAAATTTTTGTTTAATGTTCATAATTTTCAGTTCAAAATTGATCTTTTCTATTTCAAAATCCAAGAATTTGGACAAATATTTATCTTCTTAATTTGAAAATTAAACTTTTTCGTTAAAAATACTAGAATTTTTTAAAAAAATGTTTTTTTTTTGTAGAAAATTATCTTCTTCTTAGTAAAAAATTCAAGTATACTAGTTAAATGGTCAACATTTTAGTTAAAAATTTATCTTTTAGGTTGAACATAAAATTAATTGGTTGAATTTCAAACTCATAAAAAAATAATTTTATTGGTTAAACATTGATCATTTAAATCAAAAATTAATTTCTTTGATTAAAATATGAGCCATTTAATCAAAAACGTGTTTTTTCTTTGGATGAGAAGGACTTTTTCTGGTCAAAGTTTTACTATTTTGGTGAAAATTTGATTCTTTTTGTTTAAAACTGATTATTTCTTCAAGTTGAAAATAGAACTATTATTCCAGTTAAATATTCCATGATTTTATTTAAAAATTCATCCTATTGGATGAATATTTATTTTTTGACTTAAAATTTCATCATTTCCTTTTTGGTTGAAAAATGATCATTTATATTTAAAAATTTGTCTTTTTTGGTATCCTGATTGAAAATTATTATTTTTATAGAAAACTCAATTATCCTAGTAAAAGGTTTATCATTTTAGTTTAAATTTATCTTTCTGATTTGAAATTTAACAAATTCAATAAAAGAATAACAATTAATTTGAAAGTTCATCACTTTGTTTGAAAATTTTAATATTTTTTATGCACACTAAGCTCTTTTCTGAAACAGAGGGATTTTCTGTCGCAATTCAGCGCAAAGTGAAAAAGTCGATTTTCGCTACTTCTCAAAATGGTGGTCCTAAGCAAACACCTCCTGGTCCTGAGTCGGCACATAATTTTTTCCTCTAAACGCAATAAAAGAGTCAGTTTATGTAAGTTTTAGAGGTAAATTAGTAAATAACATATAAATAACAAAAAAACTAACAAAAAAAGGTGCTGACGCACGACCATTTGTTTGGTGCCGACTCAGGACCTCGACAAATGTATATATATTTCACGCTATTGAGCACACGAAACAAATATAAATTAAAAAACCGACTTGACTTTTGAATAGTACTGGCTTTTAAAAAATGCTTTAATTCAATAAAGAATACCTAGAAAACTAAAAGCAAATGTTCTAAAATGTATTAAATTTGTTATAAACAAATAAGTGAATGAAAATGGTTTCGTGTAGATTGGCGGTGATTCATCGCTTCATTTACACTAACTTTAAACAATTTATGGACAAAAACAGATTTTGTGTTAAATTAATAAAAGTTCATAAATAATTTCGTATTTTAAAAGCAATTTTTATAAACAAATATCCGAATCAGGTATTTTTGATGGAAGAAATGACGTTTTTTTGATGGAATCGATCACATATTACTTGGAAATAAAACCTAAATATAATATTTGACCACCAAATAAAAATTAATAATTGCCTAAACAAGACTAATTAACAAATTCACTATTTAGATATTTTTGTGGTTACAAATTTGAATTTTTCGATACAATGGCCTGTAAATAACTAACTACTGAATTTTTAAAAATATTGCGATGACAATAAAAAATTTATTATTGCAAACAACATTATTTAAACAAATTATTATCATTTTATGCAATAATAATTATAATATGGTTTTTTCACGGAATTATACAATTATATTCCACTAAAAAAATTCAGTTTACAAATGCATCAGCCCAGAATTAAGAAAAAGTTTTAAAAATGTGTTATAAACAGTTGATTGCACACAAGAAAACAAGTCTAAATGCTAAAAAATTGCTAAATAATGCATTTTTTAATTAAGTTTGCTTAAAAAATTATCAAATGTTATCAATACAATGGCAAAAAAATTTTGATAAATAACTGCCTGTTAATTATGTGAAGAAAGCTGTATTTTATTTATAAAAACATAAAATCATACAAATTTGTTTAAACAATTATTGTTTACAATAATATCAAAAAATTATAAACTTTGCTAAAATTGTTATTATTAGATTTAAAAAAAATTAGCTTAGTAAATTAATCCTTTTCTTTGAAAATCTTTTTTAGTTGAAACTTCAATTTTTGGGTTAAGAATTCTGTAATTTTGTGAAAATTTCGTTCTTTTTGTCGTAAATTAATCTTTTCGTTTAAAAATTCACCTTTTTCAAATTTAAATACTAGGCTATAAGGTTTAACTTCATATTAAACCATTTTTTAAGTTTATTTCTTTCATAAAAATTCAACTTTTTGGTTTTTATCAAAATGGTTAACTATAAAGTTTTTTTTAATTTTGATGCAGTAGAAATTTCATTCTTTAAAGTAAAAATTCAACTTTTTGGTTAAAAATTATTATTCGGTTTAAAATATTTTGTTGAATCACTTTCTTCAGAAATCTGTTTTTTCAAGGTTTAGAAAATTTTTGAAAAATAAATGGAAGATTTTAAGGTCTTTTTTTATTTAAGCATAACTTTTTCAAATATCTAGGAAAAATTGTAAACATTTTAAAAATTATTAATAAGCTACTGAACAGCAATTCTGAAATTTCAACAATATAATAACATTTTCAACGCAATAGTTGAGTTTCCAAAATAAAAAAATGAATTTCCAAAAAAAGTGTATTAGTTTATATTTTTATCCAAAAAGATGAATTTTTAATAAATTGATTTTTTAAGATTATTATATAAACTTTTTATTGAAAAATGAGTTTTTAGGAAAAAAAATTGCTTTTTTAATTTAAAAATACCAATTTTTGCAATCAAAGGATAAATTTATAATGAAAATTGTTGAATTCTCTACCAAATAGTTGTATTTTGATCTAAAAAGAGGAAAGTACTCTTCAAAAAGATGAATTTTTATTGATAGAAAAAAAAATGCAAAGAAATGTTTGAATTTTTATCCAAAAAAGATTCCACTTGACTTTTTAAGATTAATATATAAAATTTTTAACAATAAATAAGTTTTTTTGAGAAAAATTGAATTTTCAATTTAAAAATTCGATTTTTTCTACCAAATAGTTGCATTTTTATAAAAAAATTAAATTTCTCCTAAAACATATGAATTTTTATTTAAATAAAATAAAAATAAAAAATAAATAGTAGAATTTTCATTTAACAAAATTTCCACTTGATTTTTCAAGATTAATATACGATAAAAAAAAACATTCGAGACAAAAATTGAATTTTCAATTTATATATAAAAAAGATATTACTTCTTTTTTCAACACCAGAATATAAATTTTAAAGAAAAAGTAATTTTTCTACAAAAGTTGAAACAAAACAGTATAATTTTTAACCAAAAAGTATGAATTTCTAGGTCAATAGTTTAATTTTAAAACAGAGTCCAATTTTTTTTATAGATAAAATTGATCTTAAAATAAATAAATTTTTAACTAAACATTTTTTTAAATAGTTAAATTTTCATAGAGAAAAGGTTCCAGATAAGTTTTTAAGATCAAAATATTAAATTTAATGAAAAAGTAAATTCTCTACGAAATAGGAAATTTTCAACAAAAAAGCAGAATTTTCTACCAGAAAGTATAAACTTTAAACAAAATTGTCGAATTTTCTACTAAAGAGTTGCATTTTTATCCATGAAAGATGTACTTTCTGCTAAAGCAGGAGGATTTCAAAATAAAAAAGAACGTACTTTTACAAAAACAGTTAAATTTTTAACCGAACAGATGAATTTTTAAACAATTTTTTAAAAATCAATAAATTATCATGCAAGGAAGCCTGGATTCAACTTACGAAGACCAAAATAAGAAATGTAAAAAATAAGTCTGTCTTATGGTAAATATTTATATTTTTTTCTAAAAAGTGCGAACTTTGAACGAGATTGTTAAATTTTAAACCAAACAGTTGAAGTTCTGTCCAAGAAAAATTAAATTTCTGTTAAAACTGGTAATTTTTTAAATAAAAATAGCAATTTTCAAAAAAGAGTTTAATTTTTAATACAAAAATATTTCTGTGAATGTTGCATACAAAAATACGAATTTTAAAGAAAAAGTAAATTTTTTAGGAAATAGTTAAATTTTACAAAGGCACAATTGCAGTTTTATCCAAGAAAACTTTTTTCTGCAAAATTTTTATCCAAAAATGAGTTCAGTCAATTTATCAGAAACAAAATTTTAATTTTAAACCAAACAATTAATTTAAAAAATTCATTTCTTTGATCAAAATATGAACTACTTGATTGAAAACTGCTTTTTTCTTTGTATGAAATTTTTTTTTAAAAGACGAATTTGCAACAAAACAGTTGAATTTGCAATTAAAAAGGATTTTTTTAAAGGGAAATTTTGCAACGAAATAATAACATTTATAACTGGAAAGGTAATTTTCAGAACATTTTTTTTGAGAATTTGCAAAAACTACGTACATGAGTAACAAAACGCCTCGAAACAATAAAAATGAAATAGGAATAAAAATGTCTTTTCTGAACAATATGATTTTTAAAAGAATTTGGATATTAAAAACTGTAAAACGAAAAAGGAAATTTTCCATCAGTCGGTCTTTATGCTCGAGCACTTTCACTCATTTTTTTATTCGCGTGAAAAATATGAATTGAAAAATCCTAAATATTTTTTTTTATAAATCTGTTCTCAATAAACAAGATTTTTCATTCTAGAACAAACATATGTCACTAATCTATAATTTAAAGAGAATAATAATTTTCATTACAAAATAGAAAATAACAATATCTATTTATTTTTAAGTCTACTTGTTGGCTTTTTTTAAGCTTATTTAAATATGATTTTCTGGACATTCTTGGAACAATTGAAAAACCTGAATCTCATTTAACGAATTTTTACTAATAAGTAGTAAAAATTACTAATACTATTATTTAAAATATTTAGTAATTCCCTGGAGGAGAAACACTCATTTATAAGAAATGTGTAAATATATAAATTATATATAAATTAATAACGTGAGTCATAAACAAGTTTTGTTGAAAAAAATATCATTGTTTAACATACTTGGTTTTATCAAAAATAGTGAGAGGGCAATTTTGTAAAATTTAAAAATAGGCTAAACTTGCAGTTATAAATATTTTGTTACTTTTTTCAATAAAATGTATACTACGGTATAAAACAAAACATCCTTGAGCTAAAATCTCTTGCACGAAATAACAATTCTTATTTTTCTTAAAAAATTGGTCTCACGAAATCTAACATGAATTATTTTTCAGTCTATTTTTAGGTGGTTATCAATTTAAGAATGTATAATGAAATTTTTTTAAATATTCGGACTAAAATGAATGTTTGAAACTAGCGAAACAATTTTTAAAATTATTACACGATTCAGGAAAATTATTTGAATAAGGAAAAGAATTTTTATTTTTTATCCCTTATAAGAAAAATATTTGGCAATTTTTTTGTCTGTGAGATTTTTTTTACTGACCGTACAAAAATATGCTTTTACTTGAAACAGATCTTGGAATGGGAATTTATTTAAATAATTAAAATTCGGATTTAGAAAAAAAGGAATTAAAAAAAAATCTCTAATCCAAGTGAGAATTCCTCACTTGAAAAGAAACATTTCTGAATAATAACAGGACATTTAGTTAAATTGTTCTTTGCTAATTCATAAATTTTTAGTTAAAAATTCAACTAATTGATTTAAAGCTAATTAATGTTTGTTAAAACTTATTTTTTTTGGTTGAACCTTTATTATATTTATTGAAAATTTATCTCTGGTTGAAAATGTAACTACTTTTTTTAAAACAAATTTTTCTAACTAAAAGTTTAACTATTCTAGAAAAAATATCACTGTTTTGCTAACAATTTGTTTTTTCTTAGTTAATTTGTATTTTCTTATATATTTTTTAATTAATTTAATTATTAGAAAATTTATGTATTTTGTAGATAAATCTTATTTTTTAGATAAAATTAATCTTTATCATTCAATATTTTAGTTCAAAGGTCATAAAATGCGCTAAAAATTAATTTCTTCAATTGAAAATGTAACTTTCATTTTCAGTTGAAAATTGATCTTTTCTATTTAATAATTCAAGAATTTTGATAAAAATTTATGTTTTAAATTTGAAAATTAAACTTTTTCGTTAAAAATACTCGCATTTTCTTAACAAATTTTGTTTTTTGTATAAAATTATCTTTCTTTTTCTTCAATTTAATCTTCTCGTTTAGAAATCCTTCTTGTTAGTAAAAAATGCAAGTATTATAGTTCAATATTTATTATTTTCGTTGAAAATTTCTCTATCAGGTTGAAAATAAAATTACTTGGTTTAAATTTAAACTCTTTTATAAAAATAATTTTATTGGTTAAACATTTATCATTTTAATCCAAAATTCATTTTTTTGATTAAAATATGGGCTATTTAATTAAAAACTAGTTTTTTCTTCGTTTGAGAAGCACTTTTTATGGTCAAACATTTTACTATTTTGGTTAAAATTTTTTTCTTTTTAGTTAAAACTGTTTTTTTCAAGCTGATTTCTAATTTAAGTTTATATTCATTTTTCTAGATTGAAATTTAAAAATTTCATTTAAAGGTTAAAAAATAAGTTAAAAATTCATCACTTTGTTTGAAAATGTTAATATTTTTTTGCAAATTATTTTTTTTTTTATAGAAGTTTTTTTTCTGCAATTTAATACTCTATAGTTTTAGTTAAAAATTATTTTTTTTTTGTTGAAAATTAATTTTCATAACCCAAAATTGAATTATTTAACTTTTGGTTAACAATTGACATTTTTTTAGTGAAAATAAATTTTAACGTTGTTGAAAATTCTATTATTTCATTTCAGGATTCATGATTTTAGTTGCAAATTCAACAGTTAGGTAAAATTTTAACTAGTTTCTCAAAAATTCGTATTTTTCTTTGAAAATCAATATTTTCAAGTTAAAGATTAATTATTCTGTTTTTATTTATTATTTATTTCTCTGTGAATTCGAACAAATTTTCGGGCGATATGCTTAAAAATTGAAAAAAAATTCCAGCGAATTGGAAGACCCACCTAATAATCAATCTTCAGGTAATTTCAACATTCTAAACAATTTTTAAAACAAAAATATTGGATAAATCATTTAATCCAATGTGAAATATTTATGAGCATTGGGTAATTATTTTCAATTATATAAAAAATGCTATTTGTTTGAATAATGTTTTTAAACATTTTTAAAAATAAAAATGATAACTTTTGGTCTACTAAAATATTTAGCAAAATTAGTTAATTAATTTTTAATTATGTAAACAATTCCTCTTTGTCTGAAAAACTCATTTATATTTATTTACATTTTTTTGTAAAATTTACAAATTTTATAGAAACACGATTGTGTAAATGAATTAACTGTAGTTCAAAATAAATAATAAATAATTTAGACGAATTTGTGCACAATTTTGTTTAAACAAATATAATTTTTTCATAAATCATTTAAAAACAAATTCGAAAAATATGATTTAAAGAAATGGTATTTGCTTTAAAAATTACAAAGTAATTAAATAATGTTGATAAACATCACACTAAATAAATAGGAATAATTATTTTTTTTAAATGGTTATTAAAATCATTTTAACAAATATCGTTTTTTTAATAATTAAAAATTAATAAAGTAATGATAATAAATTTTTCAATAGACTAATACTAAAAAATGAAAATGAGAATTTTCAACTGAAAAAAATCAATCTTAAAAAATAAAAAACTAAGATTTTCTGTTAAAAAATTAATTTTAATAAAAAAAAATGCTTTTTCACTGAGCAGTTGAATTTCAAACCATTGGAATAGGCCTTCTATCAAAAATATAAAATTTTAACGATGTAGTATAACTTTGACCTAATTAATTGATTTTTCAAAAAAAAAGATTATTTTCAACAAAATTTTAACTATAATTTTTAATTACTGGAGAAACGAATAATAATTTATAACCGAAAGTTGTTGTTCTGGTAAAACAAAATAAATTTTCGCTGAAACAGATGCATTTTTAAATCATAAAGGTGAATTTTTTAATAAATTGTTGCATTCTTTATAAAATATTTGATTTTTGTAAAAAAAAAAATTTCTCTTAAAACTGATGAATTTTATTTATGATAAATTGTTGATTAATAAATCAATTTTTTATCATAAAATAATTTTGTGAAAAAAAATTACTTTTCTCATTTAAAAAGATCAATTTTTGTAATCAAAAAGGATACATTTTTAATAAAAATTGTTAAATTCTCTCCTCTATCTCTCTTCAAAAGATGAATTTTTATTAAAAGAAAAAAATTCAAAGAAATGTTTGAATTTTCATTAAAAAAGATTCCACTTGATTTTTAAGATTATTATTTAAAATTTTTAACAAAAAATAAGTTTTTATGAGCAAAACTGAGTTTTTAATTTTAAAAAAACGAGTTTTTTCAAACAAAAAGGATACATTTTTAATATGATTGTTAAATTCTTCACCAGTTAGTTACATTAAAAAAAAAGAAATTTGTCTTGAA
>JAAAKG020177015.1:16221-26551 GCA_010014905.2 Druon quercuslanigerum | reverse complement strand
TAAATTACTTTTCAACTAAGTAGTTTAAATAATGGATTCAACAGAGAAAGATTTTTCAGTGAATAAAGAACAAAAAATGAATAAAAAATGATGAATTGCAAGACAGAAACATGAGCTAAAAATATGTATTTTCAACCAAGAAGATTTAATTTTCTACTTAAAAAGTTGAATTCTCAATAAAATACAGACATTTTAAAATGAATAGTTAAATTTTCAACCAAGAAGATTAGTTTTCTACCAAAAAATATAAATTTTTAACTAATTACTTACAATTTAAACTAAAAGCTTAAATTTTAAACCAAGAAGATTAATTTTCTACCCGAGAAAAGTATTTTTTACAAAATACGTTAATTTTTAACCAAATAGTTTAATTGTGAATTAAGAAGATAAATTTTGTACCAAAAAAAAAACGAGTTTTTGAAAAAAAATTATATACATTTTAAATTAAATACTTTTAAAACAATGGATGTGATGTTAGTCCAAGTTTTACTTAATTGTTAGTTTATTTAGTAATTTTTGGGCCAAACTGTTGAATTTTGTTTTAATTTTTTGAGTTTTCAAGCCAAAAAGACGAACTTTCTATAAAACAGTTGGATTTTCAACCCGAGAATATGATTTGACAAAAAAGTTAATTTACAACTAATCAATTGAATTTTTAACAATGTTCATTTTCAGTTTAAAAAAGACGACTTTTTAAATTTAAAAAGCAATTAATTTTCAAATAAAATTATAAATATTTAACCAAAAAATGAACTTTCAAGAAAATTCTTCAACTTTCAACCATTAAAAAACACGAATTATCAAAAACAATTCATAATTAATAAACCAAATAGTTAAATTTTCAACCATAAAGATTAATTTTCTATCCAAAAGACGATATTTAAAAAAAATACGTAAATTTGAGAATAAATATTTTAAACAACGGATGTTATGATAGTGCAAATAGTATGCAATTAATTTTATAATATTTTTTAACAAAATAAATGAGTCTTTAAACTAAAAAATATACCTTATAACTGAGTATAATTAATTTCCAATGGAAAAAAAAGAATTTTCAACAAAACAGCTAATTTTGTGTGAAATAAGCTGAATTTTTTACAAAATTGTGGAATTTTCAAACAAACAGGATGAATTTTCTATAAAGCAGTTAAATTTTCAGCCATTGAATATAAATTGTCAACAAAAAAATTATTTTACAACTAATAACTTGAGTTTTCAACAAAGAAAAACGTAAATTTCCAGTTAAAAATTATTTTTCTACAACAAAGAAAAAACCAATTTTCAACTAAAATTAGAAATCTTCAACCAAAATAATGTACTTTTAAAAAAATTCTTCAACTTTTAATGAAGAAGTTGAGTCTTCAAGCGAAAAAGTTGAATTTTTTACGAAAAATCTAATATTTTATATTTTAACAAAACAATATTTAAGAGTTTCAACCAAAAACTTTATTTTTAACCAAAAAAACTGATTTTTTCTTTTTAAAAAACTTTTTTTTTTGCAAAATACATACATTTGTAACCAATTACTTGAAGTTTCAGCAAAAAATATTAATTTTCTACTAAAAAATACGAATTTTGTTAAGAAATTACGTAAATTTTCATTAAATCCTTTCTTCAGTGGATGTGATTTCAGTTCAAATTTTGTTTTGTTAATATATAGTATCTATACGTTTTTTTTCATTATGGAGAATTAATTTTCAAGAAAACAAAAATTAATTTTCTACTAAATTGTTTAATTTTGTGGCGAATAGTTGAATTTTATACCAAATTGTGAAATTTTTAAGCCAAAAAAGACGAATTTTGTCAACCAATTATGTAAATTTTTAACTAAATACTTTTATCAATGGATGTGATGTGACTCCAAATTCTCTTTTATTAATATTTAGTATTTAAACATTGTTTTGTTTTTGACACTTTTTAACTGAATAGTTGTATTTTTGAAAGTTAAAACTATTTGTTAAACATTCATCTGTTTGATTTAAAATTGATCTATTTCATCTGAAGATTCATAATTTTAATTAAAAATTAATCACTTTGGCTGTAAATTTGTTTTTGTTTTTTGCAGAAAATTAATTTTTTAACTAAAAATGTTACTATTCCATTTTCATATGAAAATCATTATTTGTTTTTTAGTTCAAAATTCAACAATTTGGTTTGAAATTTATCTTTTTTAATTTAAAATTCAACTATTTTGTTAAAAATGAATGTATTTTGTTGATATATTGTATTTTTTGGTAGAAAATTTACCTTTATGTTTGAAAATTAATCTTCTTGTTTGAAAATTCATATTTTCTTTGGAAGTTTAAAAATATTCCAGTTAAACATTCATTATTTTATTTAAAAATTTATATTTTCTTTTGCAAAATTCCGCTATTTCTGTCGAATATTCATCATTTTAGTTGAAAATTCATCACTTTGTCTAATATTGTAACTTTTTCTTTAATTTAGTTTTTTTTCTGTGAAATGTTTCTTTTTTTAGTTGAAAGTGGAACTATTGCAATTGAATATTCTATAATTTTATTTGAAATTTCATTTTTTTGGTTAAACATTAATTTTTTAGTAGAAAATTCAAGTATTTGGTTGTAAATTCGTATTTACGGTAGAAATTAATCTTCTTGGTTCAAAATTCATCCTTGTGGTTAAAAAATTAAATATTCGTTTTATATATTCAACTTTTTGGTTTAAAATCCAACTATTCTAGAAGAAAGTTCACCATTTCAGTTAAAAATTCATCAGTTTGAATGAAAATTAATTGTTTTTAAACTGAAAGTATATCTATTTCATTTTTGTTTGAAAATTTAATCTTCTTGTTTGAAAATTCATCTTTTTCGTTGAAAATTTAAGTGTTCCAGTTAACTATTTATAGTTGTATTTAAAAATTGATGTTTTTGGTTGAAAATAAAACTATTTTGTTCAAAATTAAACTCTTGTTTAAAAATCGTGTTTTTGGTTTAAAATTTATCTATTGCAGTTGCAGATTCATATTTTGAATTGAAAATTAATCACTTTGACTTTAAATTTGTATATGTTTTTTGCGGAAAATTAATTATTTTAGTTGACAATTTATCTACTCCATTTTTTGTTTAAAAAACTAATCTTTTTAGTTCAAAATTCAACTATTTTGTTGGAAATCGATCTCATTTAGTTGGAATTCAACTATTTGGTGATTTAGAGTCAATTTTATTTGAAAATTTGTATTTTTCTTTTGTTGAAAGTTATTTTTTTAACTGGAAATTTAACTTATTCCAATTGAAAATTCCATAGTTGTAGTTAAAAAATCATCTATTTGGTTAAATGGTAGTTTGTAATTAACTTTTAAACTAAAAATGTTACTATTCCATTTTCGGTTAAATTTTTTTTAGTTTAAAATTCAACAATTTTGTTTGAAAATTTGTCTTTTTTAATTAAGATTGAAAAATTTTGTTAAAAATGCATTTTTTATATATATATTGTATTTTATACATATTGTATTTTTTGGTAGAAAATTTACCTTTTTGTTTGAAAATGAATCTTCTGGTTTGAAAATTCAAGTGTTCCAGTTAACTATGCATCATTTTATTTGAAAATTGATATTTTTGGTTGAAAATAAAACTAGTTTGTTCAAAGTTTAACTATTTCGTTAAAAATTCATTTTTTTCGTTTAAAATTTATCTATAGCAGTTGAAGATTCATCATTTTAACTGAAAATTCACCACTTTGGTTGTTCGTTTGTTTTTGCGTTTTGCGGGAAATTAATTTTTTATTTTGTTCAAAATTGATCTCATTTAGTTGGAATTGAACTATTTGGTAATTTAGAAACAATTTTATTTGAAAATTTGTCTTTTTTAATTTAAAATTTAGCTATTTTGTTAAAATGCATTTATTTTGTTGCTATATTGTATTTTTTGGTAGAAAACTTACCTTTTTGTTTGAAAATTAATTTTCTTGTTTGAAAATTTATCTTTGTTGTTCAAAATTTAAGTGTTCCAGTTAACTATTCATTATTTTATTTTAAAAATGAGCTCTTTCGTTGAAAATAAAACTATTTTGTTCAAAATTAAACTCTTTTGTTAAAAAAGCATGTTTTTGGTTCAAAATTTATCTATTGCAGTTGTAGATTCATAATTTCAATTGAAAATTAATCACTTTAGTTGTAAATTTGTTTTTGTATTTTGCGGAAAATTAATTATTTTAATTAAAAATTATCTATTCCATTTTTGGTTTAAAAAATTGATCTTTTTAGTTCAAAATTGAAGTATTTTATTGAAAATTGATCTCATTTAGTTGGAATTCAACTGTTTGGATAAACGTTACTTTTAATATTTAAAAACAAAAAATTTAAAAACGTTAAAATTTAATTATTTAAGTTTTTGTTTAAAGATTTGTTTTTTTTAATAAAAAAATTTGAATATTTTGTTAAAAATACATGTATTTTGTTAATTTATTGTATTTTGTGGTAGAAAATTTACCTTTTGTTTGAGAATTAATCTTGTTTTTTTTTTTTGTTGAAAATTTAAGTATTCGAGTGAACTATTCATTACTTTATTTTAAATTTAATCTTATTGTTTAAAAAAAACTTTTTTGTTCAAAGTTAAACTCTTTCGTTAAAAATTGATGTTTTTTGTTTAAAATGAATTTATTGCAGTTGAATATTTATCATTTTAATTGAAAATTCATACATTTGATTGTAAATTTGTTTTTGTGTGTTTTTGCGTAAAATTAATTATTATATCTAAAAATTTAACTATTGCATTTTTGGTTGAAAAATGATCTTTTTTAGTACCAAAGTTCAACTATTTGGTATTTTAGTGACAAATTCAAGAAATTAATTGTTAAGTTTTTAGTATTATTTAATTAATCAATTATGCAAATGTATTTAAGAATATCTTCTAATTACTTGTAATATAAGTTGTCAAAATTTTCTAAATTACACATATTATTTAAATCCTTAGAAACTGAAAAAAACAACACATTATTTATAATAAACTAGCAAAACTGCATACCTATTCCGAGTTGATTATTTTAAGTAATGCAAAATATTTAAATGGCACCTTACTATAAAAAATTATGCCTGAGAAAAAAACTTGAGATACCTGAAAAAAACCTGAAATTTTTTTTCAGGTTGTGAATAGACACCCTGGACACTATTTTTGATTTTTAAAGTCAATTCCAGGCCTAAAATTAGAGGCGGGAAACCTGGAAAATTTACGAGATTAATTTTTTATTTAAAATTTTTTTTTAATTTTTAATTAAAATTTTTAAATTCCAGCTGATCCGCTAGTGGGTAGTATAGCAACGCAATATCTACAAAACAGAGAAGAGCACGATCGCATAGCGCGCCTTTGGACCAAACGTTACGCAACATGAGCGATCACAAAAGTTCCTTTTAATTCCCGTCAGACTCGTGCAAATTTCTCAGCAATTCATCACCCCTTCACGAAACAAGGCTCAAATATCTTTTCACTCTCGTATGACCATTTTACATTTATTTTCAATCCCGAGAAAAGAAGAAAAAAGAAAAAACTATCTTATGTTGCGTAATGTGCCTAAGACAGACGGATGCGCATCCAGGAGACGAGTCAGCAGGAGGATTTCACCTAAAAAAAAAAAAACAAAATGAAGAAAAAAAGAAAACGACGGAGACTTAGAAGTTTAATTGGAATTTGTTTTTAGGAAAAATCTGCCTACAGTGGATCAAGATTAAAGTCTAAAGTGGATAATCATTAATTCGAAGCGGAAATATACGTAAAATAATTAATTTTTAATTTATTAACACGTATCGTGTCCGAACTATTGCTTAAATTAAATTCATTTTTTTTTACATATAATTAATATGTTTAATTAATAATTATTAGTTTTAAACAGTAATGATTGTATTATCCACTGTAGAAAATTTGTGCCCCAATCAAGAATAAATTCCGACTTTATGAGGCGTCTAGGATAGGAGTGGCTGCAAGCTAGTTTATATAATTTTTGTACGTTCTAAATAATTTTGCTAAGTATTTTTAAAGGACCGTATATTTCCCTTTTTTTGTTTCACAATCAGAAGAACATTTTTGCCACGATTGTGAGAGTCTTCGGAGGAAATCTCGCTATTTTTTTTGTTTTTTTTTTGTTTGGATTACATCGGAATTTTTGTATATTCGACTGAACTCGCTGGCGTCCTCGAGGAACTGTTTTATTTTTAATTAATATAATGAATTTGGATATATATATGGTCGACATTCCGAAAAATTTGATATGTTTATTTTTCTGTGATAGATAAAAGTTCTCGAGCCAGCGGGAAATTACTAATTACTAATCAATATCTCGACTCTGTATTTTTGTTTTGTTTTGCAGCTCAATTGATTGAACTTTTTTTTTTTTGATTCCTCCGAATTTTCGTTAAACAAGTGCTACCGGATACTCGAAAATGTTTGGGGCCACCAGCCAAATCATTGTAACTGTAAATAAATATCATTTTCGTTGACAATATGCCAGCCACGCGAATATTTGTACGCTTTTTTTCATTGTAACTCTGCGTGTTAGTGTGAGTGTGTAGGAGAATGTAAGTGCGCAACGATGCAACGATTTTCAAGATTTACTAAAGTTATCTCAAGTTGTTCATTGCCATTGTTAATTTTCACCAAATTTCTTTGGTATACTTTTCTTGGATTTAATTTTTAAAATGAAAAAATCAATAAAATGGGACTTAAATTAGGATTAATTGATAAATCCAAGTTTAAAGTGAAAAGAAAGTGGAAATGATTTTTAAATTAAAAAATTCTACCTGAAAAGTAGTATAGCTGTACGAGAGCACTTACCGACCGATGGTAATTACCCGATGTCGGTAACTTAGCATAGAACAGAACCTTCTGAAGCTATACTACTCTCAAATATATTTTTTTTTCTTTTTAACAATTCGCATGTTTTTAAAATTGGGATAATTTTATTAAGTCGTTGAAGAGCCAAGACCGGACGATCGTTTGCCGGATGAAAAATATTAGTAATAATTTATGCTTGGCAACATATTCGAGACACGAGTACAGCCGATATTCTTTATGCTTCCACGTTATTTTTGTAACGAGCGATAGAGTTAATCACAAGGCGGATGAGTAAACCACTTTGTAAATAATCGGCTCTCTAGAGTGCCCATTTAAAAACTAAATTATTATTATTTTTTTTCTCGAAAATCTTATCCCTTAAATTTATACATTTTTAATTCCCTTTTTCATTGTATTCTTTTTTAATTTTCTCGAGGCTTTCAAAATTACGTAACGTGTGTGCTTTTTTTGATTTAAAGAAATTTTGTGGGCTCAGATAAACTATTTTTTGTTCCAATGAAAATTTTTCTTTAATTTAAAGTGATTTTTTAAAATTTTGGACTCGGAAAAAATGTTTGATTTAAAGAAAAAAAATATTTATTAGTTCTCTGGCTATATATTTGCTTTTAGTCGAAGGAAAATTTTCGTTGATTCAAGGAAATTTTTTATTAAAAAAAAAATTTTTTTGAACTGAAAAAAAAATTGATTTAAAGAAAAATATTCAAAGGCTCTCAGACAATGGGAAATTTTTTGATTCCACGATTCGCAGAAATACATTTTTGTTGCAGTAAAAACTTTTTTTTAAATTTCGAACTCTGCAAAAATAATGTATTATTTAAAGAAAACATCAAAGAAAAATATATATTTGCTTTTAGTCAAAGAAAAGTTGTTACTTCAAAAAAATGCTTTTTTGTTCAAATGAAATTTTTTCATTAATTTAAAGAGATTTTCTTCATTTCAAACATAGAAAAAAATAATCTTTGATTTAAAAAAAAATATTCACTGGCAATGCTTTTTTGTTGCAGTGAAAACTTTTTTTTTTAATTTAAAATTATTTTCTTAATTTCGAACTAAGAAAAAATGTTTTATTTAAAGAAAAATATTCATTAGTTCTCTGTCCAGGGAAACTTTGTAGTCAAAGAAAATTATACATTGGATCTCAGTCAATGAAATTCTGTTGGTTAAAAAAAAATCCTTTTTTGTTAAAATGAAATTTTTTTATTTTAAAAGATTTTCTTAATTTCAAAAGAAAAAAAATTCATATTTTGTGTAAAGAAAAATATTTCAAAAAATTTCTTTTGAATTAAAGAAGTTCTGCCGGTTCAGTAAATAATTAAATAAAATGTGGAAATTTAATGAAGAATTTTAATTTAAAATTAATTTTATTATAGCAGAAAAGTCAGTCACATTGAATGAAAAATTTTAATTTCAGTGACTTATTCAGTCAATAATATTGACTGATTTATCTGTTAAATCCACTGTTTCGTCAGTAGAAATGACAGATTTGTCTATCCGTTTATGGGCAGTGTTTTATTTATTGTTGTTTTTTTTTGAGAAAAAGGAATTTTTTATCTAGCTCAATTATTCGATAAAAAAATTTCAGTTTTTGTTGCTGATTCGCAGTCAATTTGGACTGGTTAAAATAAATCAGTAAATTTAAATAATCTAATCAGTGATCCGCTGATTAAATCAGTCGCTCTTATTATTCTTATTTTTGATTTTTAAAGTCTAAATCAGTAATTTGTGGTTAATTTGAATCATTTATTAAAACGTTGGAATTTAATTAAGAACTTTATTTGTAAATACTTGTACTGTTTTTTTCAGTGGTAAAAACTGATTTTTCAGTCAAAGCATGCTTTAATAATCATTTATATTTTGAATGATTTAAGATTTACTTTTTTATTTAAAGGGATTTTTCTCTTAAAATTATAGTTTCTGAAGTTCATGAAAAGAAATCAACATAAAAAGTTAACAAATTTCGAATGCAAAATAAAATATTTTTCTTCTATAATTTAGATTCTAAAGTGCGTTTTTAAAAACAGAAAAACCTTTCAAAGCCTTTTAAAAAATTATTACCATTTTTTTATTTTTTATTATATGAGTATTTTCTCAAGAGGTATAAATTTGTAAGGTAAGACTTTTCTAAAAAAAAATATATATATTTAATATTTAAATGGGCATCCTATTGTATGCAAAGAAACTCGATTAAACTGCGTATATGTAAGATAGTACATCTTGAACTTAAATCCTGATCGCGTGCCAGCTTCCCGGAGATCTTGTACAGTTTTGAACTCGATCGTGTCCGAATCGTTGTAAATATCTCTAATATCTCAACTGTGTACTTTTATCAAGTGATATGGTACCTAGCGAATAAAGTCCTTTCCAAAATTTTCAAAACAGTTGTGAAGATTCTCTGAAAATGCACGCTTGTTTCAAAAATTCAGTCTCAAAGTGGTCGTAGGTATTAAAGAAAAATTTTGAAAGTCGCGCCAAAATCTCAAATGCCACACTTAAGCATAACCTCGAACATCACGTAATTCTGGCGCGAAATTTGAATTGTAGTCTTTTAAGTTTTAATACTTATGATCCGTCTTTTGTAAAAATATGTGTATATTAGAATATTTTTTAAACTTCTGCTTTATTATAGAGATATCAGCAAATTTTGGAAATGGCTCATTTTTCTGAGGAATTATCCTATATATAGTTTGGCTGTCTTTTATTTTAGCTTGTAACAGCGACACTCGTTTCGCCAAAAAAAAGCGATTATTTTTACTATCGAAGACTATTTCTCTATAAAGACTTATATTCTCTATTATAAATCGGTAATCGTTCCACTATGAAATACTATGACTAGACTTTTTTTTTTTATATTTCTGTATCAAAGTTGAGTTGATACGATTCATATTCGTGGATCAGAAAATATCAAAAATCGCAAGTTCGGTGACTGATTTTGGTTTTACTTCGAGTCATTTAGTTTTAGATGCTTCAAGTCGAAGCAGCAGCAGATAAAAAATTATATTTAAATATGAGAAAATAAACGAATAAAACATGAGTGCTGGGTCTAAAATTAATAATAAAAATGAGACAAAAATGTGTAATTTTGCGATGACTAATATTTTTTGGAAAGTAGGTGTAAAGCGTCGAACTCGGATTAATGACTCTATATCTGGGAAGGAAAATATCCGTTTTCTCCAGACTTTGAATTTTAAACAGTCAACAGTGACTGATTCACGGTCCTATTTTTACTGATTTAAATAATGCAGATTTGGCTGACAAATCAGGCAATTTGACCCACTAAAAAAATCAGTTCTTTAAAATTATCGAATCTGTACTTTAAACAGGGCTCTTAACATCTGTTAAAAACGACTGTTTTGTCTGTAGAAATTACTGATTTTTTCAGTGAAAATATGCTTGATTTATGTAATCAATGAAGTTTTGATTGATTTAAATATCACGTTTCTACGATTGAAAAAATCAGTCAATTTGGCACCCTGAGAAAAACATTGATTTCTTCAGTTATGAAATCATTAAATTTTAATGATATAATC
>JAAAKG020177015.1:0-16121 GCA_010014905.2 Druon quercuslanigerum | reverse complement strand
AAATCAGTAGTTTCTATTAACTGATTGATTCAGTCAAAAATATTGACTGATTCAGCATTTTTAATTAATTTAGAAAAGATAGATTTTGACTGATTTAAATTGTGCGAATTTTACGACTGACAAATCAGTCAATTTGGCACCCTGAGAAAAACATTGATTTCTTCAGTTATGAAATCATTAAATTTTAATGATATAATCAGTAACTTGCACTGAGTTTTATTCCTTTTTACACCAAATGAATGATTTATTTAAGACAGAATTTGGCAGATAAATCAGTAGTTTCTATTAACTGATTGATTCAGTCAAAAATATTGACTGATTCAGCATTTTTAATTAATTTAGAAAATATAGATTTTGACTGATTTAAATTATGCGAATTTTACGACAGACAAATCAGTCAATTTGACCTACTAAAGAATGCAGTAATTTTTAATGATTTAATCTGTAGTTTAAACAAGATCATTGAAACTGACTTTCATTTCTTCTTACATAAAATTAATAAATTATTTGTAACTGAATTTAATAGAAAAATAAGTCACTTGTATTCACAGATTGATTCAGTCAGAAAGTGACCTGTATTCACTGATTAATTCAGCCAGAAAGTCGCTTTTATTTACTGATTATTTCCGCCAGAAATATTGACTGATTCAGCAATTTTGAATAATTTAATCAGTGAAAAAGTGAGTTCAAATCAGCCAATTTGATCTGCTAAAGAAATCACAAACATTGAGTAATCCAATCAGTAATTTTCACTGATGAAGTCACTTATTTTTAAACAAATCTGACATCGAAAGAGTAGTTTATTTGTAAACTGAATTCTAAAAGACTAATCAGTAATTTCAAGTTACTAAGAATCAGTAATTTTAAGTGTCTAATCAGTCCGCAATATTGATTGATTCATCTGTTAAAAAGACTGTCTTCTATGTAGAAATTAGTCTCACTAAAGAAAACAGTAATTTTTAATGATCTAATCTGCAATTTTCAGTAAAGAAATCAGTTATTTTAAATATTCTATTCAGTAACTTTAAATGTAACAGGTAAATCAGTAATTTGAAGTAAGTAAAATTATTCTTTTTTCAATATACAAATGATTGATTTTGCAGTCAAAACACGCTTGATTAATTTAATCAGTAAAATTTTGAATGATTGAAATAATGCGTGTTTAAAGATTTATAAGATAATTCAAAAGTGATTTAAAAACAGTCATTTTGACCCACTGAAGAAATGAGTCATTTTGCATAATCTAATCTGTAATTTTCACTGATAAAGTCAGTTATTTAAAAAAAATTCTGACAACAAATGAGTAGTTTATTTGTATACTGAATTCTAACAGAATAATAAGTAGTTTCAAGTTACAAAAATTATTTATTTTCAGTGGCTGATTCAGTCAGCAATTTTTAATGTTTCGTCTGTTAAAACTACTGTTTTTATTGGTAGAAAAGACTAATTTTTCAGTCTCGCTGAAGAAAAAAGTGATTTTGAATGTTCCAAGCTGCAATTTTCAGTAATAAAATTAGTTATTTGAAGTAACTGAGTAAAATTACTCTTTTTCAATAGAAATGATTGATTTTGCAGTTAAAACATGCTTGATTAATTAAATCAGCCAAATTTTGACTGAATGATATAATGCGGATTTGAAGATTGAAAAATCTTGTAAAAGTGATTTAAAATCAGTCTTTTAGATCCACTGAAGAAGTCAGTCATATATCGTGATCGAAGCTGTACATGTCACTGCTATAATCAGTTATTTTTTAGATCCAATGACTCAATTATTCAGTCAGAAAATTTAACTGATATAATTGTTAAAACGACTTTTCTATCAGTAGAAATGTCTGATGTTTTAGTCAAAGCATTCTTTATTAATTTATTCAGTCAAATTTTGACTGATTAAAATAATTCCTATTTGACTGACAAATCATTAAAATGTGACTTCAAATCAGTCAATTTTAACTGCTGAAGAAATCACTCATTTTGATTGATACAATCTGAAATTTACACTGATAAAATCAGTTATTTTTACTTTTTTCACATCAAATAAATGGTTTCTTTGTAACATGAAATATAGCAGACTAATCAGTAATTTCAAGTGACTAAAATCAATCATTTAAAGTGTCTGATTCAGTTAGCAATATTGATTGATTCATCTTCTAAAACGACAGTCATTTGAATAATCTAATCAGTAACTTCAAATTTAACAGATAAATTAGTGATTTTTTACATCAAAAGAATCAATGATTCAGTTCGAAGATTTGACTGATTCGACTATTTAAACGACTGACTTGCCAGCGGAAATGGCTAAATTGTCAGTCAAAGAATTTTCAATTAATTTAATCAGTCAAATTTTGACTGAATAAAATAATTCCGATTTGACTGACAAATCATTAAAAAGTGACTTTATATCAGTCAATTTTACCTGCTAAAGAAATCAGTCATTTTAATTGATGCAATTTGTCATTTTCACTAATGAAATCAGTTGTTTAAAAAAATTTCCTGAAATCAAATGAGTAGCTTACTTGTAAATTGAAATGTAAGAGACTGATCAGTTATTTCAAATGACTTAAAATCAGTTTTTTTAAGTGTGATTTAGTCAGCAATATTGATTGATTCATCTGTTAAAACGACTGCGTTGTTGGTAGAAATGACTAATTTTTCAGTCCTGCTAAAAAAAAGTGACTGAATGATTTAAAATCAGTCAATCTGGCCCGCTGAAGAAATCACTCATTTTGAGTGATCCAATCTGTAATTTTCGCTGATGAAATCAGTTCCTTTTTAAATGGTTCAGTCAGAAAATTTCACAGATTCATTTTTTAAACGACTGTTTTTGTCAGTAGAGATTTGACTGGTTCTTCAGTCAAATCGTGCTTGATTAAATTTAATCAGTCAAATTTCGACTGTTTTAAATTTAGAGTGCATAAAAACGGAAGTCCGGAACTATAAGCTACGATAATTTTCTACTCAGATACAGATTTGTACATATTTTGAGGAAATTGGTATCTATCGAAGCGTTCACAAGATGTAAGATTGATTGTAATTTGTAAAGATTAATTAATTGTTGTACCAAAGGTTCGATTTTTTTTGGCTCGATTGAGATTTATTTAGAACAGATCTGAAATTTTTGATTTTGGGATAGGGGAGTGAAATTAAGTCGAAGAAATCAGCCCTTGGTATGGAATAAAATACCTATCAAAAATAATTGATCAACAAAAGCCTGGAGGAAATCATTTGCGAAATGAGATTTTAATCCAGGATTCATATGTGTAAGAATCTAATCTCAACAGGTTCATTATCTGATTAATGTTAGTCTGCTAGTTAGTGGCATTCATACGAAGGTGAAATAAAACAAGTTATATACTCTATGTGAGTTTTTCATTTATTAATTTAATAACGAATCCTATGAGAAATTGAAATATTTTTTTTTTAAATTGTTTACACAGGCCTGAAAATAATGGGGCCAGAATTGGCCCACCACGTCTGGTTTTTAAGATATTTGAGGTTATGTACTAACAAATGGCGTTTTGGCTACTTTTGAGGTTGCGTACAGAAGTCACCAAATTTTTCGAGAATTTTTCTTTAGTTGTATCATATAGTACTGCTCTTTCTCTTTAATTTGAGAGTCGCAGAGTTCAATTGCCATTCTTCTTTACCAAGTTACGCCAATTTGAAATTACGAGATATGTCCCATGATGTCTTGAGTATTTGCTTTAAATACTTTTTCGTAATCAACAACCCCGAACACACCCAAGCACAACTTTTTTAGAGAAAACACCCAGTATAAAATGTCTGCCTCAAAGCTCAAAGTATTTAAAGCAAATGCTCAAGACATAATCGGACATATCTCGTAATTTCAAATTGGCGTAACTTGGTAAAAAAAATTGGTAATTGAACTCTGCGACTCTCAAATCCCAGAAATTGTTGTGTCTTCTGTACATAACCTCAAGAGTAGCTAAAAACGCCATTTTTTGCGTAGATAACCTCAAATATCTTAAAATCCTGAAGTGATGAGCCAATTCTGATCCCGGATTCAGATTCTACGTAAAAAATTACTTCGGAAATAACCCTTCACTTTCCAACAACAAAACCTTATGTTGACCTGTGTTATTTTTGGTTGAAAATTCAATATTGTATTTTTGGTTTAGAATTAATTTTTTGTTAGTTTGTTAAAAAATTAATTATTTTGTAGCTAATTCAAAAATGTTTTTAAAATTTCACCTTTTTTGGAAATTTGCGTTTTTGGTAGAAAATGAACGTAATTAGTTAAAAAGGGAAAATGTTTTGTTGAAAAATAATCAGTTTTGGTTGAGAGGATTGCCGAAAATTCTTCTTTTTCCGTTTAAATCGTTGTTGATTTTAAATTATTATCTTTTTTTGGTTAAAAATTCAACTACTTAAATAAAAATTTAAAAACTTTGTTATAAAATTATCACTAGCAGAAATTTCATCTCCGGTTGAAAATGAAACTAGTTTTTCTTTAAAAAAATATGTTGCTTTTTAGTTAAAAATTAATTTTTTAAACTGAGAATTCAAGTATTCCAATGTTTTATTTGTTTAAATTTAAAATTGAATTTCTACAATTGAAAGTTTAACTATTTTGTGGAAAATTCGTTTGGTTGAGAATTATTTTTTTTTTTGTTATTTCTTAAAAAATATGTTACTTTTTAGTTAAAAATTAATTTTTTAAACTGAGAATTGAAGTATTGGAATGTTTTTTTTTTTATTTAAAATTGAACTTTTACAAATGAAAGTTGGAAAATTCATCTGTTTGGTTGAAAATTAATTATTTTTTTGTCAAAAGAAAACTGCTTTGTTAAAAATTATCTGTTTCGATTAAAAATTATACTATTTTACCGAAAATTCGTCTTTGTTAGTTTGTTTATAATTTAAAATTGAAATTTTGTTCATTGAAAACTCAACATTTTGAATAAAATTTTTTAATACTTTGTTAAAAATTTATCACTTTAGCAGAAAATTCATCTATGGTTGAAAATTAAACTAGTTTTTAAAAAGTTATATATAATATTTAAACTGAGAATTGAAAAATTTAATTCATTAAGATTTAATTTAAAACTTTTTTATGCTTGAAAATGTAACTATTTAATTAAAAATTCGTATTTTTAGTAAATAATCCAAATAAATGGTTGAAAATCAATTTTGTTGGCTGAAAATTTAACTATTACATTTTTGTTTAAAAAAGTATGTATTTTATAAAAAAAAGGTTTATGTTAAAATTATTCTTGGATAAAAGTTCTACTATTTGATTGAAAATTAATTTTTTTAACTGAAAATTTAACTTTTTATTTTTGTTTGAAAACTGAAGTATTTTCTTAAAAATTTATATTATTTTGTATGAAATCAATCTTCTTGGTAAAATTATCTATTCCACTTTTCGAGGAAAATAGATGCTTTTTGTTAATTTCTTTAAAATTAATTTTTCTAATTGAAAATTCTATTTTTATTTTAAAACTGATGTATTTTGTTAAAAAAATTGTCTTTATTGGTAAAAGATTGAACTTCTTGATTAAAAATTCAACTATTCAGTTAAAAATTCATGGATTTTGTTAAAAATACTTTTTTTTGTAATAATTTTGTTTACAAATTAAGCTTCTGGTTAGATTTTTTTTTAATTTAATTTTTTTGACTAAAAATATTTTGTAGAAAGCTAATCTTAATAACAGTTTAAAAAACAAATATTTTAATTATTATCTTTTTCAATTATGATATCATTCAGTTTACAATGCGTAAATAGAAAATCTTTTACTTTAAAAATTTTCCATTTTAGATTTTTAATTGTTGAGCGTACATTTCAACATAAGAATTTTGAAATTGACTTTTAAAGACTTAAATAATTAAAAATCAGAAGCGTTTAAAATCGAATATCTTTGAACAAAAACATTTTTAGTTGATTAACTGTGAATATAAATTAATAATTGATTGTGCAGGAACGATTTGGAATCAGTTCACGATTTTAGAATATCCAGATTTTAACGTTAAAAATTAAACAGTTTCAATTGGATAGTCATATTAGTTAAATAAATGTAAACTCCCTATTGAAACTTTATAAATTATTTTCAATTGTAAATTAATTTCAGAATAATATATTTATAATCAAAGGTTTTTATTAAATTTAAAATATTATTTTCGTCTAAAATATGCCATTTTGAAACCAAGCAATTTGAAATTTGTCAATTAAGAAAAAGAAAGGTTACTCAATATTTCTAATTCTAGAAAAAATTCTAATTCTTAGTTGAAATTGAGAATTTATGAAAAGTATTAAAACTCTGAGTTTGAACGCGGAATTTCCAATTTTCAAGCAATTTTGAGTTGGAACCGGAATTTTTCCAAGAGTTACAATTTTGAATGAAAAATTAAATTTTTTTAAACAAAATTATAATTCTGAGCTGAAACAACTTATTTTCGAACAAAATTTAAATTATGAATTGGAACACGGGATTTTACAAAAAAATTCTAATTTTTAGTTGGAATGGAGTTTTCGACAAAAATTAAAATGCTTGATTTAAACACGGATTTGTTTTAAACAATATCATTATTCTGTGTTGAAACGAGGTTTTTTCAGGAACAAAAAATTTAAATTATGAATTGGAACTCGGAATTTAAAAAAAAAAGTCTTAGTTCTTACAATTTGCTGTAATGGAGAATTTTCGAAAAGAATTAGAATTCTGGATTTGAACATGGAATTTTTCGAAAAGAATTAAAATTTCGGAATTAAACAGCGAATTTTCAAATTTAACCAATAATGAACTGAAACTAGAATTTAAAATTTAGAGCATTGAAAATTATAAAGTGTGTTTTTCTTTTTGGAATTGAATCTGAATCTTTGAACTGTAAAATTTATAAAAGTTTAACTGCATTTAATTAAAAAAATTTCAGTTGATAAGTGTTAGTAGCTTCCATTTTATACGTGTAAATTATTCCGCATTTAAATACAAAAAATTAAATTAAAAAACTTTTGAAATTCAAGAGTTTCACGTTGAATGCTTTCATGTGCAGTTCAGTTTTTATTAGTTCGAATAACAATTTTTAGATTTAGTGTTCGATTTTTCAAATATCATTGACCGTGAAAATTGTTTGTTAACCGGGAAAAAAGCGTGATATGACCGGGAATTTTTTGTCATTAATTAAAACGGCCACGCTACTTTGAATATTTTAAATAAAATGTTCTCCAGAATAAACAATATTTATCGGAACTCTTTCTACTCATTAAATTATGTATACAAAAAATTAGTTCAAATTTTATGCTAGTTTTTCATTTTATCGTCAGATTCGGTCAAAATCAGGGCAGAGGAGATCCTCTGCCTCCGACATGACCTGTAATAATGATAATAACTGACAAAAAAAAAAGGACAGATGCAGGCCTTAAGGTCAACTGCGGGTTTGAAATAATTGAGCCCTCCCATTATTTTCCATAATTTATTATAATCATATATGCTAGACAAATATGTGCCAAAGATAGTTTGTTGGCTCCCGAAATGCCAAAACGTAAATAGTATCGATTTACATAACTTACACTTACAGTGTTACTAAAAAACCATGTAGGCAGCCAAAATAGATTTCGTATAAATTTCAATGTATACATCTTCGTATTTAAAATACCAATGGTTGTTAATACTGATTGTAAGGATCTTCTTCAGTCTTTTGCATGGCCTGGTAATAACTACGCATCCAATCACAATCAAAAAGTCTTCAAAGTCGTAACGAGCCGATGAGTTCACAAAAACTAGGAGCAACTTTTGGACGTGTGCTATACAATTCGAGTAAAAAGCGCAATACATCTGAATCGTAATTACAATTACATTTTTTTTTCTTCTATTCTATGTCTTAATAACATGTATACTTAACTATTGCATTAGGCACACTCCAAATACTCGTTAAATTTATGTTTTACAAATTTTACTGTTTGTAATCGACATCATTTCTGCTCGAGGTCTTGCATCATTAAAAGGTTAAAAGGTTTCTTTCTTCCTTTTATTCATTCTTTTTTAATTTTTCGCCCACTTAAACTTGAATCCGGGATTTTAGAATTGAAAAAATATTTTTATTTCACACAAGACCTCAAGCTTTGAGGCCACAACCGAACTTACAATATAGAAATTCGCAAATCGACACTGCGTCTCAAAAGTTTATACTAATTAAATATTAATTTAATAAGTTATATTAATTATTAAATTAATTATCTAATATTAGGGCATTAAAGTTAAAATTAGAACTCAATCGTTTATTAACGCTTTACAGCCTTCGTTGACTAACGACAGAAGAAATACATACTGTAGAATGTAGATCGATACAATTTTTCTCTAGGTCTAGTCTCTACGTTTTAAACGCTAAAATAGGAATATGAAGATAAAAAAAAGAGGCAATTTTAACTAACGGCAAAAGTGGTTTACGAACGTACAAAGCGCATTTTACGCACAAAACAACTATTTGAAATTATGCTTAATTATATGCTAATTATTTAATTATAAGAGATATTATGTTTGTTTAAACGGTACCTTGGTCCCCGCCTCTCTAATTCGTTAAGGAATCATTTCTCTTTTCAGAGAAATTTAGATTGTCGACTTTTACTGGTCGACCTAGAATTCTAGGAATTCCTTCAAATTCATTTGAATTCTATTATTTCCTTTAAACTCTTTGGAATTCACAGAAGTTCTTAAATTCGTAGAATTCCTTGGAGGTAAACGAATCTGTTCAAATTCGTTGGATTTCACAGAATTTCTTAAATTCGTAGAACTCCTCGGAGTTAATTCCATGAAATCAAGAAATTACGTAAATTTAAGAATTCAACCAAATTCTTTGCATTTTTTCTACGAATTCTAAAATTTCATTTAACTTCTAGAATTTATTTGCATTCGAGAAATTATATGAATTCAAGATATTCCATGAATTCATGAAATTTCTTGAATTCATATAATTCCTTGAATTTAAAGAAACTCTAAGAATTCCTCAAATTCTTTTTAACAAAACAGGGAATTCAGTTAATTCCAATAAATCAAAAAATTACGTGAATTCTAAAACTTGCATGAATTCGTAGAATTTCTTGAATTCATGTAATTCCTTGCATTTGAATAAGCTACTAGAATTCTTTAAATTCTGTAAAAGTAATGCAAGGAATTTAGTTAATTCCATAAAATCAAGAAATTACATGAATTCAAGAAACTCTACGAATTCCAGAAATTTCAAGAATTCATGAAATAGAACAAAATTCCAAAAATTCGCAAAATTTAAGAAATTCGAGAAATTTCCTAAATTTAGAAAATGTCCTTGAATTTCTTGAATTCATAAAATCGCATTAATTCCTAGAATTTCTTGAATTCATATAATTCCATGAAATCAAGAAATTGCGTAAATTTAAGAATTCAAACGAATTTCTTGCAGTTTTCGAAGAATTCTAAGAGTTTATTTAAATTCAGGGATTTATTTGAGTTCGAGAAATTGTATGAATTCAAGGAATTCATTGAATTCAAGAAATTCCATGAATTCAAGAAATTTCACGAATTCAAGAAGTTCCACGAATTCATAAAATTTCTTGAATTCATATAATTCCTTGAATTTAAATAAACTCTTAGAATTCCTTAAATTCTTTGAAAAAATGCAAGGAATTTAAAATTCAATAAACACGACGAATCCAAGAATTCATGAAATTGAAAAAATTCTAAAAATTTAAGAAATTCGAGAAATTTCCTAAATTCTCAGAACTTTTTGAAAAAATGCAGAGAATTCACTTCATTCCATGAAATCTAGAAATTATGAAAATACAATCGAATTCCTTGCAGTTTTTCGAAGAATTCTAAGAGTTTATTTAAATTCAAGAATTTATTTGAATTTGAGAAATTATATGAATTCAATTAATTAATTGAATTCATAAAATTTCTTGAATTCATATAATTCCTTGAATTTAAAAAAACTCTTAGAATGTCTTAACTTCTATGAAAAAATTCGAAGAATTTCTTGAATGCATAAAATTCCTTAAATGTAAAGATACTCCTAGAATTCTCTCTAAATTCTTAGAATTCTTTAAAAATTCAAGGAATTCCGTTAATTCCATGAAAGCAAGAAATTACGTGAAATGGAAAAAAATTCAAGAAATTCAACGAATTTCAGAAATTCAAGGAATTATAGAATTTCTTAGAATTCTCTCGCTTCCTA
The DNA here is from genome assembly GCA_010014905.2 of Druon quercuslanigerum. Lineage (NCBI taxonomy): Eukaryota > Metazoa > Arthropoda > Insecta > Hymenoptera > Cynipidae > Druon > Druon quercuslanigerum. Next base: position 5,963 of record JAAAKG020177015.1, on the reverse strand, counting down.
GAATCACTTGAATTCATAGAATTCCTTGAATTCCCAGAATTGAAAAGAGCTTCTTCGGAGCATCAGTATTTCAATGAAATTATTTTTTTCCAATAGTCGACAACCCAATCACAAAATAAAAAATGCGAAAACTTAAAAGACAGTCTTAAAACACATATTCAAAATATTTCTAACTAAAATTGATATTTACACTAGCAATAATGAATTTGTCTGATTTCACCATTAAACACAGATATAAATTTTAATTCTAAATGCAAAATAGAAAATACACAAATTTGCGAAAGAATTCGAGGTTTCTTTTCTCGTCCACATTTGAACTATTTTTTTGTTTGTTTCTTTAATATCAAAATTCGGACCGGAGAATCGCAATGTCGATTGCGAATCCAGTAGATATACTTTATGAATAAGAAAATCTCACAATCTGGTACACACATACTTTTACTACGACACTGTATAATTGTCAGAAAAGTGTACTTTGCCAGTAAGAAGGCATTGTATGGATCGCCAGGTTGAAAATATGTAGGACATTAGAGTTAGAGAAGCAAAAAGCCATTTTATCCGTCGAACGGGTGTAGTTATTTTTAGAACTCAAGCTTCTTTTTTGCTGCGACTATAGCCAGCGTACATATTTTATTAATAATTTAATATACACTTTCTACTCCAAGGAATATCAAACAAATAGCCCATTGCCGTTATCGACTTGTTGAACAAAGAGGAACGATCATCTAATCAAACTTTATTTAAATCAAAATTTAAAAAAATCGAAATTTGATTCAAAAGAATCGACACGTTTATGTTTTAATGTTTCCTTTCTTTCAAAAAACCTCAGTCTATTTGGCAGTTTTCGCTTAATTGAAGTTTTCAACGATTGAATTCATTTTGTAATTTAAATTTCGCGCGAAAACAGAGTCAATATTGGAGGTTATGTCTAAGCGTGGTTTGCGGTTATTCTGGCGCGAAATTTGAAATTAGAAATAAAGTAAATTTCGAGAATCGTTCCTCTTTTGCCAATAAATTCGTAAGCACGTTGAAAGTCTAGAAACGCGATGAATATCTAAATAGTCATCTATCAATGCATGATGGACATTATTATGTTAATATGCCTCCTAAGTGGTGGCTGATCAGTGCGCTGTGGTTTCGCTGCAAGTAAAAATGTTAGGTCACCAAGCATGAAAATTGAAAAAGAACTGGATAAGCGAATACATATACGTAGGTGCAATATACAATATATATATACATTATAGATACTGCGAAGCAAAAACGTACAATAGGCAAACGATACGACTCTTTCGGAAATTTCATTTTAAAATCAAAAGTACTTTTAAAACTAAAAATTTTAATTACCCCCAAAAATTTCCCGACAAAGTCGATCTCCTTCAAAAAACAATGGAGTCTTGAATAATTTTGAGAAGAGAGTGACTGGATTCTTTTGTGAATTCTGATCTGCCACCAGTGCAAAGGCAGATTTAAATTTCTATGTTAAAAGAATGTCTCTCGGGGTGTTCAATAATTATTATTTTCTGGCTTGATATATTATTCTAAATCATTTTAAATGCAATCGAATTCTTATGAATTTCCTGATGTAAAAAAATATATATATTAAAATTTCCAGACCTGAATTAAAGTCCGCAATTTCCAGAATTCCATGTAAATTCCAAGAGATCAAATTCTAAGAACTTTAAATAAATACAAGGACTTAAGGGAATTCCGGGAAATCAGGTATGTCTAAGAATTCAAAGAATTGAAAGAATTCAAGGAATCTCCAGAATCCTAAGAATTCAAGGTATCCCACGATTTCAAGAAATTTCACAAATTCCAGAAATTCAAGGAATTCCAATAATTTTAAAATAATACACGGAATTCAGCTCATTTCCCGAATTCAAGAAATTTTAGAAAATTCCAAGAATTTAAGGAATTTGGCAAATTAAAGGAATTACAAGGACTGATGGAGTTAATTGAGGACTGATCGAGTTAATTCCAAGAATTTCATAAATTGAAGGAATTCGGTTAATTCCAGGAATTCAAAAAATTCCATAAATTAACAGGAATTAAGTTAATTTCACAAATGTAAGGAATTCCAAGAAATGGAGAAAAAATTTACGGAGTTCAGAGAATTGCAAAAATTCCAAGACTTCAGAAAATTCCAAGAATTCAGCAAATTAAAGGAATTCCAAGGACTTAAAAAATGTAGGAATTTACAGTATTCCCAGGATCCAGAGAATTCAGAAAATTCCCAGAATTCGAGGAATTCAGAAAATTGAAGGAATTCCAAGAAGTTAAAAATAATGCAAGGAATTCATAAAATTCTATGAATTTAAGAAATTACACAAATTACACAAATTAAAGGAATTTAAAGGACTTTAAAAGAATTTAAGAAATTTAAAGAAATTCAGTTAATTTCGCAATCTAAAGGAAAAATATAAGGAATTCTGAAAATGCCATGAATTCAATGTATTCTAAAAATTCAGAGACTTTAGAAAATTCTAAAAATTCCACGACTTCGGAAAATTCTATTAATTTAGAAAATTCTAAGAATTGAAAGAATTGGGAAAATTAGATAAATTCCAAGGACTTAAAAATAATGCAAAGAATCCATTGAATATGAGGAATTTAAGGGCATTCAGTTAATTTTTAAGAATTCGAGAAATTTCACAAATTCAAGGAACTACAAGGACTTGGAAAAAATGTAAGGAATTCAGAGTATTCCAAGAATCCAGAGAATTCAGAAAATTCCCCGAATTCGTGGAATTCAGCCAATTAAAGGAATTCCATAAAATTCTATAAATTCAAGGAATTACACAAATTGAAGGAATTTGAAGGATTAAAGGAAAATTAAAGGTAAACTGAAAGGAATTCAGTTAATTTCACAAATTCGAGGAAAAAATATAAGAAACCCAGAGAATTCGAAGAATTAAGAGAATTTCAAGAATTCCAAGAATTCAGTGAATTCTAAAAATTCAGAGACTTTAGAGAATTCCGAAAATTACAAAAATTCAGAACATTCCAAGAATTCAAAATTCTAAAATACCAGAAAATTCCAAAAATTTGAAGAATTTGGAAAATTAAAGGAATTCCGAGGACTTGAAAATAATTCAAAGAACCCATTGAATTTCAGGAATTCCAAAAATTCAAGGAATTCAATATATATTTAGAAGAATTTAAGGAATCCCACAAATTCAAGAATTCTATAAATTTAATGAATTCAAGACATTTGATGAATTTAAAAAATTTAATAAGACAAAGGAAATTCAAGGTTTTTGAAAAAAAATGTCAAAGATTTCAGTTAGTTCCTTAAATTCTTACAGGAAATAAATTTGCAAAAAAAAAAATTATGCACCATTGTGCAAAAATTCCAAAATTGCGTAAAGAAAATAAAATTAGGCGTTTTGAGACCAGTTCTTTTAACATAGAACTATCTTAATGATTTTTGAAGAAAAAAAACCCACGAAAAACTGAAAATTTGAACAGTGCTATTGCTGATGAAATTGCTGGAAAAAAAAACACTCGTGCTTTAGACTCTGACTCTATGGATATAACACTACGTAGACTTTACAAATGTAGAAAACAACAGAATATTTTCTTATATAATATGAATTCTTAACTAAATATAGACTTCGTACGTTATTCTTAGATTACAAAAACGGTGACGAGCCTCAAAGAAAATCATTTAGGATCTGTGGACGTTAATTTTGCTACGGAATTGTTGTGTGAGGGTCGCAATCGAACAAAAAAAGAAGAGACGTTTACAATTTAGAAAGAAAAAGCTATCACTTTAAATTACGCGCCAAAATGCAATCAAAATTAGAGGTTATGTCTAAGCGTGGCTTATTATTATGGCGCGAAATTTGAAATGCAAAATTTGTTTCCTTCAGAAGTAGAGCATGTTTTTAAATTAAAAAACAAAATAAAAACTGTTCTGAAAAATAGGAACCTTTTTTCTTTTAAATTTCGATTATTTGCAACCCTTAAGCGTTGGATTCTGCATGCTTTAGTTTAGGACACAGGACTCTCGATCACAGCCTCTTTTTATGAACATATTATAAATTATGTTCAAGTTATCGAAGTGTGTTTTTCAAGAGCATAACTTAGTACACAGTGCTACCTGTCAAAGAAAAAAGGCGTATCTTATAAAAATATGAAAATTAATTTTATTTCAGTGAAAAAAAATGTGCAATTTTTTGCGCTTGTGAGTGCGGAGATACGCTTTTCTTTCTTTTCGTGAAAAAAAACCTTTCCTCATGCTTGAGACGATTAATTTACATTTCTACACTTTGCGAGTGAGACTTAACTTATAAAATATTAAAGAAACTCCACCAGAAATTAAAACCAAAGGTATTACCGCGAGAAGAGATTTCTCGTTGTATTCGAATCGTGTTGTTTAATGACTGGATAATAGAAGATTCCTAAACGAAAACATTTAAATAACTCAAGATTACTTAAATAATAGAAAAAATAGAAAATATCAACAACACGCTTACTTTATTTTAAATTAGCATTGGGTGATAAAAAGCTTCTAAATTTAATTTCCAATATTTTGTCAATAAAGGCGATAATAGCGACACTAAAAGCACAGTGAACTATAAGCTAAGAAATTAATTAATTAATTAAACGAATTTAATTAATTAATTAAATTTATTATTTTATATTATTATATATTTTAAGCTGACACTTTGCTGTATACCAATTGACGAAAATTCTCAGGCATGTGAACAACATTAATGAGAATGTTAATGCTCTTTTAGTTTTTTTCTCGCTGAATGAATTTTCCCTGAAAGGTATGATATCACGGGGCTAAAAAAAACGAAAAATCTCTTTTACATGCGTCGAAGAGTTACGAGAAGGAGGAGGAGGCTTAGTTATCGATTCGCATTTTACCAAAGCCAGCAGCTAGCAGCCTAGCTCTCCTGCCACACATTTTTCAATGAAAAAGAAAATCTCGGCGTTGATAAGCTGTTCGCAGAATGAGCAACAAAAAAGAAATAATCATTTTGTGATTGTGCATCGGTTTCGAGTTAAGAAAAAAAAAAACAACAGTTAAACGCAACACACACAATAAGTGGAATAGACATCGTACGATTGGTACTGATAAGAAAAGTGCACGTGAGGCGAATTGCAATGAAAAGTGGTTTTGTCAGCTTACACTGTCTCGTATTCACGACGAATCGAGCGAGCCAAACAGCACGCAAAGATAACTCCAATCAACTGAAATTAGAGAGAAAAAAAACATTAGAGATTTATATTGTATTATTTATTATATATTTACTTATTATTTATTATTTTATATTTTTTTCAATCGCTCACTGTAAAAGTTTTGAATATAAAAGCAAAATAGTATAACATACCTCCTGTGTTTTTTTTTTGCATAACAATATAGTGTATTTTTATAAACAATTTGAATTTTTTTTGAACTAAGAATGCGTATTTTCAGTGCAAGAATAATATTTTTTATTAAAAAATTCTTTTAAAGTGAGCAATTGAAAACAAATGAATTCAGAAAATTGGGATAATTCAAAGAATTCGAGGAATTTGGCAAATTAAAGGAATTAAAAGGATTTTAAAACAATTCAACCAATTTAAAGGAATTCAGTTAATTCCAGGAATTCACAGGAATTAAGCTAATTTCACAAATTTAAGGAATTCCAGGGAATTGAAAAAAAATGTCAGGAATCCGGAGAATTCAGAAAATTCCAAGAATTCACAAGATTTCAAGATTTCAGAAAATTCCCAGAATTCGAGGAACTCAGTCAATTAAATGAATTTCAAGGACTTAAAAATAATTCAGGAATCCAGAGAATTCCAAAAACTTAAGGAATTTAACAAATAGAAGGAATTCAAAGGACTTGGAAATAATTCAACAAGTTTAAAGGAATTCAGTTAATTCCAGGAATTCAAAAAATGCCATAAATTCATAAGAATTAAGCTAATTTCACAAATTTAAGGAATTCCAGGGAATTGAAAAAAAA